>JAUYWI010058324.1:0-16394 GCA_034780595.1 Parotoplana pacifica | reverse complement strand
TGGATCCGCTCCTATTTTAGGTAAATTTTGGGAACCATAATTTAGTTTAACCTCTAACACCAATTCTCAGACTGGATGCTAGACGCTGATATTTATAATTGAACCAATTCACTTTGAACCCACGAACTGAGGATCGCCACTCCAATGCGTTGGTTGACTGAACTGCGAAAATCATTTACCTCGATTCTTGAGCATAGATCTGATACCCTATGGGATACCTCGCTACAGAAAGTTGTCGGGTCCACCTATTGAGCAGGTTTGGAATCCGAGGCCACCGATTTTGAAGTCAGACGCGTAAACGCTTGATTAGCAGCAGCTCTTAACTCTATTAGGTACTCAAACTGTGCCTGAATATCAACAAACTTCACAGGAAACCAATTATTTCGTTGATTGTTATTGACAGGAATATTACCAGAAGATAAAACAAATGAATAGCTAGAACAAAAGAGAAATTTCGTTTATGATATTGCCAAAACACTGATATTTAATGGGGAGTTGGAATTCATTCAAGAAAAATCTTAATCAATAAAACATAGTTATACGTCATACAGCAACTTCCTTACTTAGCCCTCGAGACCCTCCTTTACTGGCTTCAATAGTACTTAACTGTCCGTTAAACGTCAACGCCAAGACAAAAAAGTTTTTCGTGGACCGACCATTAATAACAATCATTATCATTTTTTACATAATATTCATAAATTATTTTTTATCGATGACTAAATTTGTGATAAAGACCACACTAGTTTATCAAAATCAACATCTTAAATTCTTTAGAAATGAAAAATATGTGATTTATATTCTCTCATTAATTTCATGTAATCTGTCATTAAAATAGCCTAATATATCTTTAAAGTAAACAGAAACGTTATTGACGTCTTCTTACCTAATGGACAGACCCAGAAAATATTGAATTGACTGTCGTCCATCTGAGCTGATTGTATCAAAGAAGACAGGTAGCTAACAAGAAGAGCCTGGTCTATTTCAAGGACAGTTAGTATGAAAATTGGAAAGCCATAATAATTATATTAAATAAAAATTATTATTATCTCAGATATAACTGCATTTCATTTTTTATAAGTAAATACAGTATTAATTAAGAAAATATAAACATTGTGGCCAAAAAAGATTAAAATAATGGGTTCCCTTAAAGAAATTAATGAAAGTGTTTAAAACACGAATATAATTTTGAGACCATCTCATGAATGGTGAATACAGGTTAATGAAATATGACAGAAGATTAAGTTAAATAGAATGGAAATGTAGGAACAAATAAAAGTGTTACGTAATGAAGTCAAAAAGTACACAAAAATTGGACCAAAAATTGAATCAAATAAAGATTGTATGGATTAAATATAAATTAGATTTGTTAAAAATATCGTTCTTTGTAAAAATGTTAAAAAATGGAACTGAAAAATTGAGAGGAGGCATATTTTGGGTTTGACATAATTAGGCAAACATTGTTTTTTTAACATTCAGTTATATAATATTTCTGTTTAAGTTTTTTTAGTTTCAAATGAATTTGGCAAAGAATTTCCTAATTAATAACTTCAAGCTGAAATTAATCATAATATACCGATATCTGGACATTCCTTTGGTTTGTAGGCGTCTAATTATTGCTGGCTTGCCTTCAATTGTATAAATAAGAAGTAGATAAGGACTGTAGATTTCTTAGTTTTCGTGTTCATTACGTAATATTGTATGAGGTTGCTGCCTGAGAGTTTCGTTCATTATCTCTTGTTAGGCCACTTGTAAGCGGTTAGCGTTAGAAGTTCCCTTTGAAAATGCAAATGTCATATGGGGAGCAAATGAATTAGTTTTCCCATATTATATAAAAAGAGAACGAATGTTTATATAATAAGTGAATTTGGCATCTGGCCATCACACATGTGGTCAATGTGGTCCGTGACTATCATTGTAGAAGTACAACAATTGACGAGTTACATTTGAAAATTTTAATGGCATATATTCATAGATAGGGGACAGTAATTGTCTTTTTCATCAGAGATATCGGTTAACCAATAAATATTGCTGTTTTTAAAATAGTTGCAATGGTTATTTTTCTAAAAGTTTGATTGAACTGGAAAGAACCGTTGCCAAAAACAAATTTTTTTATTACAAAATTGTAAAGAAGGCCGCTAAATAGTGAACAATGACGTCATTATTAGGTTCAACTTTTGAAATATTCTTTCGGTTCTTAAATAATAGTGGCTATTCAGACATTGTTGTGCTTTTTATGATGCTCTATATGTGATGTATGTATCTTTAAAACTAATTTCTCCATGTACTCACTTTATGTTATAGAGGAAATTTGTCCATTGCAGCCACAATATCGGGAAGCAATAAGATATTAGTTATAAAAATTTTCGTAAACATTTTCCAGGAATTTGTTGTTTGTGATCAAACCGACCGTTTTGTCATTGAAATCCAATTTTCTGTATCTTACCTTTTACTCAGTTAGTCACCACCTGTCTATTTATCTATTTTTATCAATAGGCAACCAAGATTTCAGTTCAGTAATCTTGTTGTTCGGTAGAAATCATTTGGAATACTGATTATAATGCCTTGGAGACAACATAAATTGGTTGTTTTCACTGAAATAGGACAACTATATGCTTTCTCTCGGTTAATTTTTTCGTAATTTAATTTCTATTATTATATGGAGTTTTTTTTACTATTGTCTTATGATATTTTTTATATAAACTGCAGTTTTTTGTTCTTTCTACAAGGTGCCCATGGTAGGATATCGATACCTACTATCTAGAAAAATCAATTAAATTAGTTTATTGATTTCAAAAAATAAAAACTCACAAAATCATCTAACAAGTTTTAAGGATCCTTTATTATTGATCTAACTCTTTTAAAGATGTAAGGCCTAATATTTATGAAATGAAAATTCTATGGTTTTCTATATAAAATGTGTTATGTACCCAAGTATCCCGGATAAAAAATTGAAAAAAACCATAGGATGTGTTTTACAGCTGGCAAACCATTTATATCATCTAAATCAATTTCCAGCTAATACTACAAATAAACATTTATTAATTATGTTTATTTAAGGGGGATAGCACAGCTTTTAAATAATATCGAACACTTTTTTCATGAGACAAAATGAAAATCCGATTTTATCGATAGTGGGACAGCACTAAAGCTGGTGTGGAACGCCAAAATATTTGTACATTGTTTTGTTGGGCCAAACTGAAACAATAAGGATATCGCATGGAACTATAAATCACACCTCTCAACAATATTTATAGTTATAGATTTCCATATTATAAAATCGCTTCGGCATTGTTTTGTTCTTATAAGGGCCTCTGCTCAAACATTGCGTTCCGCATCTATAATTACGAGTATATGAGAAAGAGTGTGATCACTTTTATCACATATAACAAGTTGAGTATTTATTAATTTCATGCAAGTCTTTCATTTTGTTTCAAAAATGGAGAAATAAAAGAAGTTACATATTAAAATTATCTGAAATATCTGCCTACAAATATTTTATAAGAAACAAAGTATAGTTGAATAGCGGAAATACATAATTATCAATGAAGACTATTAGAGGCCGCCTATATATGGACATGTTAGTTTGGTTATCGCTTACGTAATTTTCTTTCCCCTTCCTTTAATATTTTTTAAATATTTCATAATTTGACATGTCGGCATATCAAACACTTGTAAAGTTTATTTTTAGAAAAGAAAGCAGCACTCAATCATATGTATGTGTGTATATCATGCGTTAGTACGCCCCTTTCTGCAGTTAGGTACTTACACAGACTATCTTGTACAACATACCAGACCTATCTGGGTAATGGTATGTTATGGACTCAAAAAAAGTGTTATGTAACAATTTACTGCACCACATGTGTTTGCTGTGATTGACACATTTAAAATGCAATAGATTGAAAGACTCAGGCTGGTTTATCTCAGGTTTTAGTTCACTTGTGTTTAAGTTAAGTCATCCAGATGTATGCAGCTTCTTGTACCTACCTCCTCAACCTGCATGTAGTTTGGTCATAAAGAGTAATTTGGTAATATTCTCCATATTTATGCATAGATTAATTTGATAATATTCTTCTTCTTCAGCGTTCCGGGTGTTAGTATACGAAGACATAGAAAGTTCACTATGTTTTGTTCGTTATAGTAAATATTTTGTAACTTATATCAAATTTAACAGCCTAATGTTTATGTATCGTTTCTCACACATTGGCATTTGGACCGTTTTACAGTTCACCATATGGCTATAAAGGTTGAATTTGAGTATACACATCTGAACCCAGTCATACATAAACTTTCCGTGTTCTGCATGTTATGCATAAACATTTTTCATTATAAATATAATGTATTTAGATATTTCAGGTATAAAATATGCTATTTATTTATTTTTATATAGATAATTTTTGTATTTTATTTCACATCAAGATATTTAAATAGTTAGGTAGATTAAAATCAAAAGAATATGAAGCTCACTCGCCCTACTCTCTTTTTGTTATTACTACATATTTTCTAATAATTATGTATGTATGTTTATTATATATTTTAAATGGACAGTGAACATTTAGGTAGGTACCATAGTCAAATTTTTGGTAGTTTTTGTTTTCCGATGTTTTTATAAATTATATTCAATTTCATATTTGCTTTGAATTTTCTCTATAAACATACAGTGTTTCCCAAAACCAAACCTCCTATAAAAATTAAATGATCGCATATGTATTATCAGATGTGTTACGACAGAATGCAAAATTCAAATAATAAATTTAAATTTGTAATTGTCCTTTAAGAGTTCATAGTTACCTACATTTTCTTGGTCAATTAGTAGCTGACACCCCTTCCACGTGGACTTCTGCAGTTCTGTTGAGAAACTGATTTCCATGTATTTGTAAATTGTTGGAATTGTGACCATCCAGTCCTCACAAATGATGACCTAGAGTTTTTAATAAATGGGAATGTCGTCGAATTTGGGAGATTCGCACTCAATAGGATTTCATTTGGCAAAAGTTGCGTTAATGCAATAATAAAAAGCAGTTATACTTTGATAAAAATATACTACTTCTTTATATTACTCGCTAATGATAGCTAAGGACAGCTGTTTCGGTCTTATTAGGCCTCATCATCCAGGCATAATCACTGCCTGAGCAATATAAAATTTTCGTATTTGTCATATATCAAAGCATAAAAGAGAGGAAAAATTGTTATAGTTGCATAAGAAGAGAGAAAATAGAAGATATTCAGAAAAAACATATATTACTCTATTCGCACACAATAGGATTCATTTGCCAAAAGTTGCCGAATGGTGTTCTTTGAATTTCTTGTCCGGTGGAAGAAGCAGGACACGTCATGGAAACTTGACAAGCGCCTATTACGATACCTAATATCATTAATATTATTATTGAATTTTATTTCTTTTTTAGATTCCCACAATGTGTGTAGAAGAGAATCCTGGTGACGTTGAAGACGGTTGCAATGCAGCAACTAATGAAGTAAGAAATAATTGTCACAACCAGGATATTAGAGATAGGATCTCAGGGATATATAAAATAAGTCAAAATAGCATCTGAATATTATTTTTTTAAATAATTGTTTATTAACAGATTGTTTTCAAAAGTTAGAAACTGAGCCTAAGACCTCTTTTAAAAAAATTCCAATTTGTACCCCATTTGTGACTAGCTACCCTCAACACAGGGGGTGGACGCATTCATACAGTAGCCATGAGTGTGACCTAGTTGTAATTCAGTGTCAAAATTTGAGACAATTATTGTCCTTACAACTAATTATTTATCTATAGAATTAAAGTCGACGTTTCCACTTTGGTTCCTAGAAAATTAAATGAACCTTTTAAAAAATCATTACATATTTTTTATTTTTTTATTTACAATAGAAAACCAAAGTTTTGTTATTTATCAAAAAATAAAGCAAAGTATTACTGAGTAGTAGTAAATTAATTTTATTATTTTTAAATAAGTAATATCGTCCGTTACATATGATACAAGTAAAAGAGATGTGACATACATACCTAATAATTAACGAAAAACATTTCACATTATCATTAATCTCAACAATGGAATATATTAACACTTCCGTGTATATGAAATGTTTAGACTATTTAAAATGTATCTGTATTTTTTTAATTGTAACAATATTAAGTCTGACAACCGAGGAGGTTTTATTCATAATATCTCGTCCCAATAATGGTTTGATGGATGCCTTTAGTATATAGCATGCGTAAATATAAGCTCAGAAAGAATAGTCTAGTTGCACAGTTATGATTTGTAAATTCTGTTAGGTGCATGACACTCAAAGGTCACTCAACGTATTGTCCTAAATGCTTCGATTTGCTCCAAATTTCCACGATGGATATCGAAAACATTTTTGAAATTCTTATTCTAAATAGTATTTTATATTAGCATAAAAAAATCAAATAGGTATCTTCTAAAAAGATTTCAAATCAATTGAAATTATTAAAAATAATTTAATACCTATTTTTAGACATCTCTCGTGCAAATCAAACTTTTTTAACAAATATTTTTCAGCACATAAAAAAGATATTGAGTGACGCTTTTAAATACCCACGGAATTCTTGTCTTGTCTTGTCTTGCCGCCACAGCTTATTCGAATAACAGCACGCCAGCGTTCCCTTTCTTCACAAGCTCTGTCGATGTCCGTCTTTTTCATACCAGTCCAATCCTCCAAGTTATCCATGTACGTTGTCCCTGGTCTTCCTCTTGTTCTCAACTTTCCCTTGTACCGCAACCTTCATTAGAGAACATTCTTTGTGACGAATGGCATGACCAAAATATGTCAACTTCTGTTTCTTGATCAGGGAAAGAATCTCCATGCCTGTTCCTATCTGTTGCAAGATGTTTTTACGTCTTTCTGTCCAAGCCACTCTCAGAAGTCACCCGTAATACCACATTTCTGCCGCTTGGAATTTCTTCTCCTCATTTGTCCATCTTTCCCATCCATAGGTCATGACGGTTTTTATCATTTCCAGCTTCAATTCATTTGGAATGACACGATCTATCCAAATATTGTTTAGCTGAATCATACGTTGCCTTGTCATACCAATACGTGCTCCGATGTTATATGTACATACCCCATCTGTCGATTTTATCGATCCTAAGTACTTGAAAATTGTACATCTTCTATAGCTCGATTCCCTTTTACTTGCACTTTGTCAAGGTTGTTGTTCACTTTCAACACTTTGGTCTACTGGTATTTAGTTTGAGGTTCCTGCATGGTTGACACGATTCAAAAGCTCCTGCAGGCCATCAAAAGAATCTGATAGCAGTGCCGTATCATCTGGGACACAATATGATGAATAAAACCTAGACAGACTACAGCAGGCACAGTACTGTCAACCCTAAATCCTCCGGATCAGACGGTTCATAAAAAGTTCTCTACCAACCAGGATCAACAAGTATCGACGGTGTTAAGAGCTGCATAATGATGTACTCGAGATTGTGCGTACTGTGTGTCGGTGCGGTCTACTCTCTAAGTACATTATGGACTGCGCTGATAGCCATCCCTGGCGTCTGAACTTGAGATTGATCTTTGGACATACCTTTCGTTGTGTGAAATAACGAACACAGCGTTTATAAGCACATTATGTTAAATTTGAATGACTTTGATAATGGTTGATTGAAGATTGAACACGATCATGAGTTGGTGATGAAGTCTGTGACCCACCTTATGTTCTTATTGAGTACCTGGCGCTATGCACCGTTTATACTAAATTCGAATAAATTAATTTAAAAAAATGAATCGTGAAAATGGATTAGTTTGTTTTACAGTTAAAGATGGGGGATTTCGCAGTCAAGAAATGACAATTTAAGAAGTGAAATATCATATCGTAGAGTTTGACAACCTCAGACGAGCATACTCGCAAATAGCAATGGCTAAGACAACATGCCATTCACCAAAGAGAAAGAACTTCTAACCAAAAGTCAGAAATTTGAAATGATGAAGAGAATTTTAGAAACAATTAATTATATGAAACACGGGCATTTGATATGTGAATAATGATGGAGAATGCAAGGGATCTCTTGCAAAGAAGGAAAATATAAATAAAGGAAGTCTAAAGGAAAAACATGGCCTATTAAAAACTGGACAGGACCCATATTATGGGAAGCAGAAGCCGATATCGAAGGCAGATTCGTAGGAAAAGAAAGTAAGCTAAACCAAGAAATAGAACTGTATAACATCATATGCCAAATTTAAAGCTTTTACAAACAATCAACAACAAAGTAGAATCCATAGTCGTATAGATAGATAATAAAAGAGCAATATTGGTTGACATTTGATTTATACTTAAAATTATATCTAAATAATAAATTAGGCGAACATTAATATCGTAATGTAAATATACAACAATGATGATATGAGTAAGTAGGAACATGGTCAGCATCCACCAAATTGGAACTGGTCACTTTACTCCAATTAGATACCTTAAAAATTGGAGATGGGGCAGCTAAACGGGATTCATTTGGGACTAATTCATTCAGTTTCGACTAAATTGATTAGTCACAAATTAATCCCGTTTAGCTGCCCTCATCTCCAACATGCAATATATCAGACACCAGTTGTCAACTAGATGACATTGATCAATAAGGCACATTGAGGTCTTCTCTTTCTCGAGGAGTGGTATAGGCCACCTCTAATGTTGCAGCTAGAAGTCAGTGGTGAGGCAAAGATGGAGGAAGTAATTTACTTCCTCTATCGATAAAATAATTATTTGAACTATAAAATATATGTCACGTCAGATTACTTATTAAACTTATATATATAGAGGTGATACCTAATCATATTCTGAGAGAAGTTTTGGCAGTATCATCAGCCAACTTTTGACAAGACGTCAAGTCAATGCCTACATAATGGTCGATATTCATGAGTGGAGCAGGCTGCCTTGAAAAGTACATTTGGACATGAGGGCGGTTTGTTTTCAGTTGAGTGATCGTCTAAGATTTAGAACACGACTATGATGGTAGATAGGCGGAGGAAACTCAGATATTTTATGAGTAATTTAGATGCCATTTGTTTTGGCTAATCCTTATCTATCGCTCATGGAGGAATAGAACTATTCCTCCATGTCTATCGCTTTGTGTTTATTATATAGTCAAATTAAATGCAGTGAGAGTCGGTATATACTTAACCATGCATATTTTTGATTATTTTCATTTAGGACCTTTATTTCCAAACATAGACATCGGCGACTCTTTTTGTAACAGCTTTTCACATAATTTTATAAAAAAATTAATATATCATAGATATTTTACATAGATCATGATGGGAGGAGGAGGTATTTCTGGAAAAAGATAGTGCTTACATCAATTAATATTTTAGAAGTATAACTTCTAAGTACCTATCTCAGCTACCCTTATATTTGTAATCTTAAAACTAGAAATGTTTATGGATTTTATAACACGTAAGCCGTCTGCTCAGCATTTAGATATTTTGCTTCTTGTACTTTGGCATTGGGACCCGTAGGTCATATAGATTAGATTGATATCGTGTGCGATAATCTTTATAACACCAAGAAGTCTTCTGTCTGATGACCTGTCAATCAGGTTTAGTACCTAACCACAATTTATTATTCGATTTACACACAAAACAGTGGCAGCCAGCAACTATACCCAATCTTTGAATCACTTAACTTTTCACCATTCTATAGTCATTTTAGTGATGATATATATATCATCACTAAAATGACAAAATAATCTGACGTTCCACGTATATTATGTCAATGTCTGAGCCTTTATTTTGATAACTACATAACTTGATGTCATAATTATTAACTAAATATTAATTAAGTTAAACCACGCCTACATCAACTGTCCTTTTCTGTTTCATTCATACATATTGTAAAAGTTACTTAACACTTTCCAATTAAGCTACCATTATTTACCTTATGCCTATTAACCACTATTACCTAATTTAGATATTTTATCATTACTAAATTCCAAATGACAGATTTTGCATAGTGTTATGACAGCTCCACTGTATACCTACTCAGCAGGTTGGAAGATACCACCGGCCCACATAGAAATCTATTCTTGCATGAAATTTTGGAGTTAATGTTTATGTTTGCTTACATAGACTCATTTGAATTATATATTTAAATATTTATACCTAAATTGTGATGCCTATCAAACATGTAGCATTCAACCCACGCAATCATGGGCAGCCATTATTCAATGAATGCATTGCCGTGTGGATTTTTTTCGGATCACGCGTCATACCTACATGAATAATGTTAAGCTTACTAAAATGGTTGAGAGCATTGTAACTCACAGTGTTACCTACCTATTAAATGAAGCTGAAATTTAAGCAAAAATTAATTGTTATCAACAAAGTAATCTTTTTAGTAGTTAAATAAATGATTATAAAAGAACGTCCAGAGTGGGGCCATTTCATTTAATGTATTGGTAATGCATTCACCTATTTATTTTTTTCTAAATGCTAGATCATAATGCGTGTTATCGGTTTGTGTTGTATTAGATCTTACCCAATTCTTGTATATTTTTAGTACATTGCGTGGTTAACCCCTAAAATTCACCAAAAGTCAATTTTGCCTGAAATCTAAATCTTACTGAAATTGTACTATAAAGTTAACCGAAAATGAATTTGATTAAAATTTAATATCCGTTTTCAGTCAACTTTTAGTAAGTAGGTACTTCTGTAATCACATTTCTTTTTCTAAACTCGGTCAGTTTGTTAATTTCCTTATCGATAATTTTTCCAGTTGTAAATGGCAAATTTAGTTTTTTTAAATAAATACAACGTGATTATTTTAATATAAGTAGGTACCTACATTTAGCTAAATTGTAGCTAAACCGTAGTTTTAATTCTAGAAAAAATCTTAAAAATTCTCTTTTGTTCGTACAATTATTTTGTTTTTCTTTTGGAAATATGTTTGATTTTCGGCTTATGAAATTTCAGATCACCTAAAAAATATTATTGATTTGTGTCCAAACTAAGATCTGTAGGTATGTAGGTACCTATATTTGTGCCGGATCCATAGCTTGGAGAAAGGATGAAGGCGCATTTTCCAATGAGCGTTCATTCATATTTCCTATAGACCATTCTTAGAAATTTCAAGCAAAGATTTCAATGTTTTTAAAATCAAAAATACTTCAACATGGGGAAGCAAAATGGGCAATCAAAAATCATGCTTATAAAATTTCTTATTTTATAAATTGCTGATTTTTTATTTAATACCTACTTACACAGCTTATTAATACATGTTTCCTAGGTACATACATAAATAGGAAACATGAGAGCATAATTTACAAAGACAAATTAGAATTTGTGCATTTTGGCGTTAGCTAAACTCTAACGTTAGAATGAATTGGATTGGCTAGAATTTAAGAGTACAACACGAAGTTGGGTAGGTACCTACATTTAGTATATAATTTGCTACGATCACTTTTATAAAATCACTTTTACACTTCTAAGTAGAGTTGGTGTTTGCTATTTAGGTACTAGTGAGATCACATTGTTTTAATTACTTTCTGCCTTGTCCATTCCGATCAAAGTTTAATACCTACTAGTCATAGTCATCATTAATCAATTAAATTTTGTGAAGTTGATTAATTATACACATTTTATTTAATCATCATGGTAGCAATACGAAGAAACAGTAAAAAGGTGAGATATGTAGGAATGCAGTTTCAAAAATAATTTATAATTCACATAAAAATATACCAATTTTGAACAACGTTACTGTCCTTTAACTATAAGTTAAATATTTTCTTGTATAGAAGCTAAATAATGCTGTGAAAAATAAAGAAAAATTGGAGTTTGATGTTATCAACTTCAAAATTCTGTAAATAGTAATCAATGTATCAAATATTGTTTCTTTATTACAGAAAGTTCATTTCGCAAGCACCAACCCCAATCTACATCACTTGCCCTCCGACCCGTCAGTGTGCGACAGTGACCGAGTAGAGAGGCTGCGACGTGACCTGGAATTTGCCCTCAGTCTGCCTACAACTTCGTCTCCTCAGCCACCACCATGTCTTTCTTCTCAATCCCAGCAGCATTACAGTGCCCCATACCAGCACAATCCCTGTCTACTGATTCCGCCGCAACTGTCCACATCTTCATCGTCTCCCTCCTTGTCACCGAAACGGATGGTTCCCAAAATGGGGACACGTCGAGAATCAGTGCCATCCAAGTATATATTGAACTCACAAAATGTGCCATCACCTAACAAGACAAACCTTTATTATCCCAATAGTCAATCAATTCCTTGTACATATCCCAGCAATCAATTATCTAGTTCCAAATACCCCAACAATCTATCAAATATTCATAATAATCAATCAAATCCTACTAAATGTGTTACCAACCAATCAGAAACATTTTATCACTGCTATAAATCTCATACACCTGTTTGTATATCGAATAATAATAATATAACTCCACCCTCCTATCTCCAGACCCATTTTAAGCCATCAAATTATTCTTCGTCATCCACAACCTCGACGCCCCCGTCTCCTTATATCTACAATCTCTGTGCATCACCGAACCTCTACTACTCACCACTGACGTTGTGGAAAGATGGCCACTCAGCAAGTGATTGTCAGGAAGGTGTCTATGAACAGATATCCTCCACTTCGTCGCCTGGCATTTCTTATTGTGTTGAAAAGGCGATTCAAACTGACGCTTTTAATGATGACGACTATTCGTCGCTTGACGAGAATGATTCCGATTGTTCATTTATTACCTCCAATGATAGTCACTATTTAGTTCGCTATGATTATTCTCAGAATTGCAGACCAGTTTTACAGAAGTCAAATGTGCGACAACCAACTATTTCTGTCAAGGAGGGCTTTCATGCCGGTAGTGGTGTGGATTCCGAGTGTGACAGCGCTGTTACGAAAGAGAAGAAACAAGATGGCAGCGGGGCGGTAGACATTTATGACCGATATGCTCATGTGATGTACACAACTGTCAATAATCTGGAGCATACCATTCAGCTTCAACAACAATTGTTCCAGCAGCAGTTAGTAGCCAACAAGGGCAAATCATCGGATACGAACTCGGAGGATACTTCTGACAATGGCAGCCAAAGTGAATTCTACAGGAGGAATGTAATCAACAAAAGGGTACCCAATGTCAATGATGACACGTCTAAGAAGATACAAAAAGCGATGCCACAGTTGGAATGGATTGTAAAGAAGAGAACAGATGGAACTCGATATGTTACTAGGAGGCCTGTGAGGTAATTTGTTGTTTTCTTCAGTCTTTTTTTATAAACGATATAAATAGAAATTTAATTTGGGTGTTACCCTATTTATCCTATAGACATTTTAATAGTTATAATTCCTGTTTTTTAATCATTTGATACATACTACCTAGGTACTTAGTGCTTTTATCAGATTTTATAGCAGTTTGATCGACGTTTGTTTCAAAAAAAGTTAGGTAGGTACTTGCTTTTTGTAAATGGTATTACCTAAATATTAGTACAAGAAACTGAATGTTTTAAATCTGATTTTTATAAGTAAAATGTTTTCTACAAATAGGTACTTCAACTTAATGGTAACGGAAAATATTGCAGTCTTTTAATTATTATGTTTACAAGGAATAATCGCAGAGTGGTTTAGTTTTCAATCGAGAGTTTAATGGCAAATTTTAAAAGAAATTCGAATGCACTTTGCTTCTTATTTCAGTACCTAGGTATTCGGAAACTTAAGTACCTACCTACGTCTGTATATTTAATAATTTCTTTCTTTTTATTTCCTAGAGAGGCCATCCTTAAAGAAAGAAATCGCAGACCTCGTCATTGCACTGCTTCTAAAGATAGAATTTCACGACACCAATCACATCCACACAAGGATAATAAGACAACCAATGAGATGCTCGCAGTACCAACCTCCCACTCGCCATCCAGCCAATCACAGAATCACACACAGGCTGAACTGCTGGCCAGAAAGTTAATGATGTCCTCTTCAACGAATGCATTGTTATCTGTTTCCACTGTGTAATGATGAGCTTAAGAATTTGTGAATACTTACCTACCTGCATAGTATCTAGAAAATAAAATACTTAATTTTCAAACATGCCAAATATTATGAATGTACCTACTGTTCCAGTCAAAACTAGTAAACCAAATGGAACCGAAAATGAATACCTAAACGATTATACCTATAGGTAATTGTGACAGTTCATAATAAAAATATGAATTCAGATTTCACATTATTGTGGACTATATTTATTTAATTTTTTTAAAGGCATCTTAGTTGACAGTTTCTTTATAATTTTGCATCGGTACTTAGCCTACAGTTTGTAATCCATGTCATGATCAGATAATTCAGTTAATGTTTTGACATATTTTTTGATTCAGTTTGGTTCAGGCGCGGTTTTAGAAAACTGTTATTTTCCGAAAATTCTACATTTTTCCTTCTCCTATAAAGCCTTCTGCCACCCTTTTGATATTTTTTTGAAACCGCGACTGTGGTTAACATTTATCTTAAATTATTTAAGTTTTAAATTGGTAATTCCTGTCATTTAAAGCAGAACTCATATATTGTGTATAATATTCTATTTATAAAATTGTTTCCTATTTATTTTTATTTTCTTGTAGGTACCTACTTATCTAATTGTTTTTATTCATGGTATAATTTGTAAATTTTGTAATAAACATCACTTATTTTTATCAACATTGGATTTTAAAATGTTCATAAAACCATCCCGTTCAGAATGACAACTGCTTACCTGTGGCAGTAGGTGAAACCTTTAGACTGAACTATGGTGTTGTATACTGAATTATAAATCGAAGAATGTTTTAAAAATTCAAAAGCAGTGATTATGACGTCATCAGGTTAACAAAATAAAGTTTTCTTTGATTTTAATGTTTTTATAGATATAGGGTGGTCCATAAATAACAACAAAAATTAATATATCCAAATGTGAATGTGTTATTATCAAAGACGTTATATAGTTCGACCGTAGTAGGTATAATTGAAATCGGTGGTTATTATACACAAAATATTTATTTATGTAACAGATAAGGTTATATAACAAAATGTTCGCAAAGGTTCATGAAGTCTACAAATAATATCCTTTATTGTCAATGATGATTGCGAAGTTTCTGAATGGCTGTCCTCATCATTGGAGTATGGAATGTCATCAAATGGTCTCTCAAGAACATTTCGGTCGGCTCTGTTGATAGAAGTCTAATCTGTTTCATAGTGATTCTAGACGTGGGAATATGAATCTGTCACAGATTTGTATCAGGGGAATATGGTGCCTGCTTCAGCGGCCAGACGTTTTGCCCTACAAGAAAATCTTGGTAAATCCTAAAATTTGGGACCTGGCGTTATCGTAGCTAAGCCGCATGTTTTCTGGAAGAATAAGTTGTGCATGTCCTGAATAATGTGTCATCATATCACGCAAAAAAACTCAACATACCTACACTTCTGAATTAACAGTATTTTCACAGTATCAACAAATAGAACAAAAGTAGGTTTTTTTCGGAACACCATATAAACGTGTCTACATAGAGATAATTGGAATTCTGTGGAATTTACATAGCTCGAATTCAAAGAAAAATTATTTTGTCAATTTTATAGTGATAGGGTAGCCGATTTCAAAATTTCAAAGACATCCACTTTAGATGTTATAAACGATCAATACATATTTCGAGTACAAAGATGTTTCCCGCAGTCAAATCTCTATTTGATATTCCCTACTCAATCTTTAAAAAAATACAACGGTTAAATTTTTTAAACAAAAAAGAGCTTTTGTCGCTAAAGGTAACTTGGAGTAACTTTAACTCTCAAAAATGATGTATAAAAATAACTGTCTTGATTTATGTTTTGGTAAACAAAAAATTGCTGAATATAATAAGATAAACTAGAAAAGACATTCAAAATGTTACTATTAGGAATAATCCAATATTGTGATAGATTGGTAAATATTCATGAATGCTAATCTGACTTCTTAATCACTAAAACAACAATAAAACATTTTAATTTTGTATCCTTAAGAAGACATGATAAGTACTAAATAATACAAAGAATCTTTGGAAGAACTCTTCATAGGTCTTATTGAACAGTAAAGCTGATATGGTACCTACACCATATTAATTTACTGGCTTTCAAAATCCTTGACACTTCTATTTGTACAGGGCGTTGCACATAGATGTACGCGCAGAATATTTTAAGACTTTTTTGCATATAGTTTTACTCATAGAACTTTGCTTTTGTAAATGATATTGTTTATGGTTATCTATGTATATGAATAAAGGATTAAGTATTTACATCCTACCCTTATACGAGGGGGAGTCAATAAGTAAGCGGACTCGATATGATATAAGTATGACATAGAGAATATCAATGTATTTTTATCAACCACAGAAACATCTAAGATATTGGTGAAAGTACCAACGCTATATCTCA
>JAUYWI010058313.1:0-16395 GCA_034780595.1 Parotoplana pacifica | reverse complement strand
GAACTGTTCCACCTCTTCATCACTATGTTCTTTTGTAGGCGCATAGACTTGCACATAGACAATATTCATTGGCTTTGATTCCAGCTTGATCATGATTACTCTGTCTGAGATAGGGTAATAGCCCATCATATGTTGCAAACAAGTTATTAATTGGTTACCAACGTCATCAGATCAGTGGATTTTAATTTCATCTTTGGATAAAGGTATGACTTTATTAATTAATACTCATTTGAGATGAAAAATAGGTATATCAAATTTGAAGATATTCTAAAATGAATTCAAATTTTATTAACCAATGAAATTTTATTGTTTACTGTATAAAATTCAAATAATTCATTTTTTTACACAAAACTCTAAAAAATATTCTGTGATTCCAATTTCATTCCATTTTTTTCAAACTATCTGAAAGTACTCTGTGATAAGGTAAGCTGGCATTCGCACCAGCTAAATAGTCTATTTAATTTTGTGTTTTCTATATAAGGACAAATTATGTATTTAAACATTAAAAAAAAAATATTTATTTATAAAAATACAGATTCCTATACATTATAATTTTAGGCGAGTAGTATGGATCTGTTTCTAAAAATAAATTTATGTCCATCTTAATATCTGTTTCACAAAAGAAACTTCTTTACAAGAATTGGCTGATTCCTTCTTCAACTGTTTGTATTATCTTCTGTTTAATAGTAAAACTAAGCATCATTTTCAATTTGGAGATCAATCAGAACTTAGATTAATTTTGTCGTTTTGAAATTAAATTTCCTTCAAACTATCAGAATACAAATTAAGTTCTTTTACAATTTCTTATACTTTGTAATTCATCTTATTTTATCACTATTTAAATTGAAGGATTTAAGTTTTCGATTACGAGTAGATTATGCATTACGTTTATAGATCATAAGCTTATTTCTTGATAATGTGTTTAATTTGGACTGTTAATATGTTAACTAAATATTTTGGAAGTAAATAGTAAACAAAAGGACATATTCATGATTATTCACAAATAGCATGAAAATAATAAAATCCCATCTTTACAAGACTCTATCTAATAACATTTTTTGTATTTGGATGATGGATCTAATCTGTAACAAGAAAATTGATTTAGAATTATTTTTTATTTGAAAAATCGCCATATAAATCTAAAATGTCAGTTTAACTTAAGGTTTAAAGGACAGATCTAGAATTAACGTTATGTTAGAAATGACAATATGAATAATATGTATTTTTCCTTTATTCGCTTATTTTTTAATTTTCAAAAGAAAATTATCGTAAAACTAGAGTGTGAAGGGTCAGACTTGACTCAAGAAACTTGACCATTTTTATCTAGGGTTTTATTCGAACAGCCTATACCATGTTCATAAGGCGGCAATTGAAAAACATTTTTACATTAAACTGTACATACCATTAAGTACAATATCTACTTTTAGCATCTAATTTTAGTTGATGACAGTGGATAACAATTTTATATTTTTACGACGTGTTAGTCAATTAGCATGTTTTAGATTGATTATGTTAATGAATGAAATTGAAATAATATTTAGTTAGATTTAAAGAATTGCAAAAATATTATAAAAGAAATAAACAAGGAACCGCCATTGATTAGTTTTCGAAAATAAAATTTATTGAAAAGAGAATAGAGCAGCTGAAAAGTAAAACCAAAACGTGTTTGTGACTTCATGTATAAATCAGTTTATTCTACAATTAAAAAAACAAACTAATAAAATTAAGATGAATCAAACCAGCGAACAGATTCTAACTAGAAATATGTAGGTCAGAAAACATGACTTCAAAATATTAACAGTACCTACATTACAAAATTAACTATCAAAATTATATGATAAGATCATATGCACCTTGTTCTATATCTGGTAAAATTGTAAGTTAGGCTTGGTGACTTAAGTTTATCTATTTCTTCAAAAAACAATAAAATAATGAAAGTGAGAGTCAGAAGTAAAAATTATAGAAAATTAAAAATAACAAAATATGGAAAGGGACTTAGAACCCACAGTGATGAGGTTAAACAAGTTTTTTAGTTTACACAACCGTCTACAAACTGAAGGACCGTCTATTAGCCACCTTTTGCCATCTAACCTTTAACAGAAATGTTTTTCTATTATTTAAAAATTCAAATTTTAAATAAATTTCTATTTTATTTTTGGGTGCAAATAGGTTGCTAATATTACAGAATTTGCCAGTTACCTTAATTATAATTAGGTATTATACAAACATATACATATGTTTATACGTTCATTTTCAGGAAATTAATGTCGGCTGGACTCGTATGTTTTTATAGATCTATTACCTAATATTTGTTAACCTTTTGATCCAACCTTCAAAGCTATACGTATCATGTTTAAAGCAAAACTGTTATTTATTACTTCTCTTTATTT
Organism: Parotoplana pacifica; assembly: GCA_034780595.1. Classification (NCBI taxonomy): domain Eukaryota; kingdom Metazoa; phylum Platyhelminthes; order Proseriata; family Otoplanidae; genus Parotoplana; species Parotoplana pacifica. Next base: position 14,005 of record JAUYWI010058313.1, on the reverse strand, counting down.
CTGATCTAAACATGTTATGCGGGTCACTACATCAGGTACACTAGCTGCACATGAATAGTTGCAAGAAATCTATGTCTCACTAATTGAAAAGTATTAAATACTTTTCCAAACGTATAATGATATGATACCTATTTGCGTATAGTCAATAAAGCCCAGATTAGATTGTACTATGTAGATGATCAGTTTCTTAGTTTTTCAATGTCACTGATTATAGAAACTTTAGTATGCTTGCCATATATGTAGATTGAAGAATAAATTATATAGTTTGCTTTTAAGCCATAACCTATATATACCTACAAACCTACTGCAAAGTATAAAATCAAATTTATAAATTAGATTTGCTTCTGTTATAAATATGTATCGACTCCATATCGTTAAGAGTACAATAATTATGTTGTTTTCATTTTTTTATTTAAAAAATGGAATATTGCTTTTACTTTATTGTCACGAAACACGCCCTGAATAATTAAAAGATAATAAGAAAAATGAATTAAAATTAGTCAAAATGTTGGAGTATAAATGATATACGTAAAATATGAGTATGAATATACCTTTGCATTAAAAATATTGATAATTTCTCTAGCTGCAACTAAATACCTAACAAATTATAAAAGTGATTAGAGGTTAACTTACTATAGCTATAGTGACATACTAAATATCATATTTCCCTATACGAAACAGATTTTAATTAAAAACGATTTCTTTATAATTGATACAAGTAAAAATATAGCCAAATATAGAATATCAATAAGTACGATATATAAATATAAATATACAGACACTATTTTTCAATGAAACATGCAACTAAATAGATAAATATGTATACTGGATGGCCATTTGACGCCAGAGGTAACTATTAGGCAAGTACCAAAGCCATGTAAAGATATTTGTAGATATAATACCCATTTTAAATAGATTTACTCTAAATACTATTCTTTAGTAACCACCTTTAAAATTAACATTTAAATATCTTTGATGGACAGTAGGGTATACTATACCTAGTCTGGTCTGATAATTTGGAAAACAGTTACATATGTATCTTTAAAATATGCCTATTTGTTTATCCTTGAATATAATACCTATACATGCTCGTATTATTATTATTTTACTTTACAATGTGACAGAATTTAAATTGAAATATCTAGGAAACAAAAATGTTTATGTTTGAATTCAAAATCTAAAATTACATATTATTATTGCTAAAATTGTTTGATATTATCAGAGTTGTATTATAAAAATATTTTGCTTTGTTTTTACTATAAAAAAAATCATGATGCACATACAAATGGGCTAATACCTACTCATAAATACAAAGGAAGTTCACTATTCCATATTTTTTTGTAGAAAGAAAAAATCAGAATATATAGTCAATAGATATCCTCGATGACATAATACAACAACAGATAATGAAAAAATTGGATTTTGTAAATTTGTTATTGTCAATTGTTCGATATACTGATCAGCTATCCAAATTATATATTCTTTATCTGAAAATCTATTAGCAGAATTATTTACATTTATTGCAACTTGTGTATTTTTAGAGAAAACTCTTGCATGTCTAATGAAGTGATTATGTCATTTGTTTGGCAGAGTAATAGAGGCAAAAACAATAACTATATTACAAATTGTTCGATAATTCAATTGCAGTGGACATTAAACAATTTTGGATGGCTGTTTGCTCAAATTTAAAAGAAAATATCAGTTATTATTATAGAATTAGACACATATTTTAGTGCTTTACAATTTTGTAAACTGAAAATAAACAGCTAATTTATTCTGTTTTAATGTGTTTCAATGATAGTTTTTCATTTTCAATTGAGGGTGATTCTCTCCAAATATGTAGGTATTAAAATAACAAAATATGATATTCTCGTAGTTTACAACAAAACAATAAATAAATAAATCAATTATCCATCAAAACAATAATTTTTTGGCTTAGGTGTAAACACAAAGTTCAATTGAAATACGTAAGCATATAAGTAGATTGAAAATATTTGCTTCCAATGTGATTTAATTTTTTCTGTAAGTAAAATCTCTTTCATCTTAAATAGTGCAACCAGAACTATTCCGGGTTCAGCAGTCTGTACAGGGAATTGTTAGTTCATTTTAACAATTTAGCATGAAAAGAATACATACTTTTACTAAGAACATTTTTCCAAAGTTGACACAATAAACTATTTGACGAGTTTGCATACATGTGTGTGTGTGTACCTTTAAATTGTATCGTCTTTTAACGCTGTGTGGAGATTTTGAAATTTGTTTTGCTTATAATACTCGAGTTTAGATTTTTAACTATTTAGAAAAATAATAGGCAGATTACAAAATTTACCCTCATTTTAATAAATTCATAATCAAGTTTAAAATCACAAGAAACAAAAAATGTATGTAAACTAAAATATTCACCAAAAATTAAATACATAAATTGACAGTTTCTTTTTAAAGAAAAGTTATTAAATTGCAGTGCACAATTAGAGTTGTCATATACAAATCAATATTGACAATTTTTTAGTTCTTTATTGAAAATCGAATAGACCCTAAAACCTTTTAATTAGAGCGTCTAGATTTTACGGCAATTGTTAAAAGAAATTCGAGACATACCTACGTAAACAATATCATTTATATTTAGAAAACGATCATCTTTATCACATTAAAACAGCATTATACAGGAAATTTACGAGTTAATTTTATGAAATGAAGTTTTTGCTTTAAAATGACACTTACAATAGACCTGATATCACCTTTTTGTTAGTCGCCAGCAGCTTGTATTAAAATGTGATGTAAAAAGTATCAATCAATGTTTTAACATTTCTTCTTCTTTTTTCGATTTCACCATTAAATTATTTTAAAATGGAATTTATTTTCTTTCCGAAATTTCTCTTGTAAACAAATCTAACTTTAACATTATCCTATAAATACATCCCTAAGCAAATTTTAAAATACGCCTTGATCCTTAAATATGGAGGAAAAAGATTATAATTAGCATTTTATAATAGATTTAATAAATTACAAAATAGTTCCAATTGTTGAGGAGATAGAGGTATCGTAAATACATATAATAATGTGATTTGAAAAATGTCGCTTTTGTAAGTTGAACAAAATATTTTAATAAATTCAGAAAATTATCTAGGGTAAATGAATACGTTGTGAGTCAACAAGTAAGTCGTGTGTTTGTTAATGGCTTTTTTATTATGTACAACTGGTCTCTGTGGACATACAATATGCATTTCCAAAAAAAACATGAGGTTGAATTAGCTTTGTACATTTTACTTTGAAGTAATCTTCACTATGGTCAGTAAATTTGTCACAATTTACACGTGTCTAATATAAAAACAGAATTATGTAACAAGAAGTTTTGCAATAACAAACCAAAAAAGTTACTTTTGCCAATATTTTCATCATTAGTAAGATTGTATTCATATTTAGACTAAATTAATAGATCATCCTAATTAAACGTATTTACTAATTTTGTATGGATTTTATAAAAATAATTTTTAGATACACATGTTATAAAGCCTAAAGGATTAAATCTACTAATACTTTATGGGATTTCATTATGATTCTAATGTTCAATGTTTTAAATTGAATTTCTGTTAGGTCATATTCAAATCTGTAAATTAATACACTTATATCTTTAGTAAACTGTCGTCTGTCTTTAATACAATTTAACAATAAAAGTGAAATTCAATGTTTGTAACATTTAAACCTTAATAAAGAAACAACTCTTAACCAAAAATGAGAGCATCTACATTACCAGCAGCAGTGTTTGAAATAAAGTTGAATTCAAATAATTTACACATTCTCTAGTCAAATAAATGATTGATATTAAATTTTAGAAAGGTAACATTTACTTTTTAATCAATAAATTATACGAACATACTTTGATTTCGTATTCTTATTATACCAATTAGCATATCTTTTGCAATTAAATAGAAACATATTTCAAGTCAGCTACTCGCTTGACGTCGGCTTGCACTTCACGACGCCAGTCAAACATTGAATAAGAAATTCAAAACTGCTCGATTCAAGACATTTATCAGATATTATACAATTCTTAACTCAAGCTTTAAGCATTGGATACTATACCTAAGTTTGGCACTAATATGGAATGTCATGATGAATCGTTTTCATTTATAGAGAAGGAATTTACTGTCAGGCCACCGGAACTTATTGTTCGCGAGTGATTCAGTGACTAAAACATCGTGGACAGCACGACATCTTTTAGCTGGAGGAGGCGAATTAGAGTTCTCCATTTTTACAAAGGCCAGAAGACACCGTGTTATGATCTGGAATAATGTTCCTGACGAAATTTGATTATTATTTTTCTAATTAGGCATCCGATGTCTATATACAAAATCATTTATTATACAAAATATTTAATTGAGGATTTCATAAAGAAATTATAACATTTACTTTTACTATTGTTTATAATTAGTTTTAAACTATGAAGTCATGTATACAAATTTTTTGTATCTTAAATAATTCGAAAGTAAAAATACATCAATAAGTATTATGAAAATATGAAAATACTGTATTCTTTTTATTTTTCTAATTTTCTTTAATGAACGTTTGAAATATAAATTTCGTATGGTAATTAAAACATAGTAATTTAACATGATTCCATTTCTGTCAATTCAATTCACGAATTCATTAAATAAACTATTCTACAAATGGGTCGAGCAAAACCAAAGGTACTACTCGTATTGTACAACATTTTGTTAGCTGCCTATGTTAAGCAATATAAATTTTCCTCATTTTATATAGAGCTAAGATTACAACAATATAATATTATCCCTTCTTGCTAATGTCACACGACTTTCGTCCAAATTTGTCAAAATTTACTACCTTTTCAAAAAATATAGATTTTTGTATTCTGTGTAATATATTTAGTTTCTCATTTGTGTGATATATAATTTAATTTTTATGAAAGTAGTCAAATTTCTCCAAAATATCTAAAATAATTGGAAACTCTTGTAAAAATACGTCTAAAAACAAACGGTATTTTTGACAGAAACCTAAAATTAGTTATATTTTTTGATAAAATCTAAGCTAATAGGTCTAACTAATGATTTCCGATAATTATCAAAGTGTTCATTATTTGTATGAATTGGTGTAAGCAAAGCTTTATAATCATTAAAATGTCTTAATACAGAAATATACCTGATATTTGATTTAGACTAAAGAAATGGAAATTTTATTGGCAGCTTTATCTTTTAAAAAAATTTCTTTCTTTTTGTGTAACCTACGATACACAAATTCAGAGTAGAGGAATGAAAATTTTAAATAGCAGTTTTATATTTCTTAAATGGTTTTAGATAGTGTGATCTACAATACACAAATTCGTCCTACATAAAAATAAAACAATGATAACATTTTTATAGTCTATGTGAATGAATTTAATGATTTAAGAATTGTAAACTAACAAATGCATAAAAATGTATTCCAGTTATCGTAACTTTACTGTCGACCACAGGTTGGATGTCGCCTTCTGGTAGACTATTTTAGGGAGGTTATTATTTACATGTAAATAATTTTCGAACAGTTGAGCTATTGTATCAGATTCTATTCTCCAGATATAAGACTATTCTAATTTCCCTCCTTAAATTTTTTGTTCTTCCTTTTCATTATGCAGAGAATAGGCAATAAGGACAGTCTCATCAAAATCAAGATATCAAATTTATAGATTTCAGATGGTATGAATTGTAGCTGGGTAGGTACTATTTTGTTACAATTTATATTAATCGACTTTTGAATCTAAATATATTTAGTTATGATTCTATCTTCTCAAACACCTAAAGTCTCTGAACAATTCAGCACAGAATGAATACCTACAGCCGCCTCGGTCCAAATCAAGAAGTCTCAAGTAGTAAGTTGAATTTTGAACTTGGTTGCTTGATACAAATGACTTATCGTTATAGTAAAGTAAAGTGCCAAACAGATTAGAACGGTTCCAGAGACTGTGAAAATTATTGATAAGACAACGCTTACGAAAAAGTTGAACAGAAAATAAAACCACAAAGAAGAAATCCAACAACATCATTCCAAAGCTTAACCACGATAGATATAGCAGAAATAATTCCGTCATGAACCACAAACATTCTCTTCAAATGAAACTTGTTATGAAGTTCAAAAAGAAACAAACCAACAATCAAAGTTTCTGTATCAGCTGATATCCTGTAGCCAGATAAGTCCTAATAAACCGAAATGACCTAAAAACGCACTTGAGCAGCTTAATTAGGAGAGCATAAAGGAATCATAAAGTCAAATATCTATCCTATTTGGACACCAATTTGTGATTCAATGTAGAGTATTTTTGTGAGATACTTTAACAGAAATGAAAAAACTTTTATTTACTGAAATGAAACTAAGAAAATTTGTTTGAATATAATTTTGTTTTTACTATAAACAGTCTACGAGTTTATAAAGATTCTATATGAACTAAGAAAAAGAAAAGAAATCAGCATTACGCTTAGTTAATTTCAACAGTTTTTGTAATTTAAATTTGATGAAAATTTAGGTTTAAACGTTACTCGTATTTCGAACATGCTGCTAATCAATATTTTAAAATTATTTGTGATCCCATTAACGTACTAAAGAAATAAAACTAAAAAGTTATTACTATTCGTGCATGATTCAATTTTTAGTTAATTGCACTAAAATTATTCTTTTCATTAAACTTGATCAAATTTAGTTTATTACCCAAGATTTAAATAGTAGTAGTCATTTATTTCACAATTTAATTTACCAACACGGACTAAGGATAACAATTTGTTGGAAGTTGTAAATTTAATCAATTAATAGTATAAAAATAAAACTTTAGTTAAACTGTACATTTTATAATAATAAAATATTTAAAGAAATCTTATTCATCTCCCAATTTGCCCTAATAGATTTTTTCTTTAATGTTCAAATTTGATACATATATTGAAAACATTGATTTATAATACTCTTTCAGTTTTATAGTTTTAGACATGATAAAAAAGGTCATCTTACTAAGAACAGATTCTTCAAAAGTTGGTCAGATTTGCAAAAATCTTTTTTTTCAATATAAATATAACTTTTTCAAAATGATGCGCCCGGAGAGCCAAATTTTAAAAGAATGTGACTTAGAAACATAAATCTACGACAGATATGTACGTTCATTTTATTATAGTAACAGGTAAATGTGCTTTTCATAACAACTATTGATTCATTTTTTGTGTGTCAATAATTATTGATTCAATAATAAAGTACTTAACATATAAATATATTTTGTATTATTACTTTATCCAACGTCTGAAAATGACGACCTGACCTACAGTCGACGCGTTAAAGTAAACTTCAGTTATTTCAAAACTATTTATGCTTATCTATAAATAATAAAAGCCGTTTTAAAATTTTTTGTAAAACGACAAATTAACAAATTTCCTCTATTCTTTAAACTTTCATTGATCATGATATTTATGGAACTGCGGCCATTTGTTTTGCGGTAGCCAATTCTTTCTAAGAATTATATTATCTGATATTTCAAAGAGTTCGGCCCCCCATAATATCGAAAGCCAAATGCAACAGACCTAAAAACGTTCATAATGTTTCAACTTCAAGTAGTGGAGCAATTAATTTTCTATATGACAATTTAATTTAGTAAAATTATTTATTTATAACAGACTCAGTGGAAAATAAAGTTAACACATTTCAATATGCATACCTTTGCTGATAGGTTCATCTAAAAAAGTGTCAAGTATTTTTAGAAAATTCTAATCTTATACATAAACAAAAACCTTAAATATAATAATTTGACTTTATTTTGAAAAAATGATTTGTTTTCGTAAATAATAGTAAACATATAAAATAAAGTATTAGCGACAGATAAATTAAACTAATATTCCATTTTTAAGTAAACTTATTTTTATAATCCTTAAACAAATAGAAATTTTATGGGAATTGCTTCATACTCCGCTCTAGATAAATGGTGACTTTACGTCTTCTCTGGTTGGATAGTAGTCACTTAGATTTCAAACAAATATTATTTCTTCATTGCCAAATACTGCTTCAAGATAATTATGAGGGAACACGTCAAAATAAGAAATTACTTTCTTAAAAGACTTGCTTACAGCTTAATTTTCAAATACATGTCGCATATTTTTTCAAAAGAATATATCTATTATAACTTTTAATATTTGATTACTGCTACATAATACCTAATTTGTTTATCCCATTTGTTTATACACTGCTATTATCTCATCAATACCTACAATTTGTTAGACTAATATATTCTATATTTTCGCCTAGACTACATATCTCATTTTCTTATTATTTTTGCCTAAAACGGCTGTTGTGTCAGACTTTTTCAATTATCCGTCTGGATTAGACCTACACATCGAAAACACTGGAAGATCAACTGGGGCGAAAGGATCCACTCGTAAGGCTGTCCTCCCAACATGATCTAACTATACTTAGCTATCAACAGCAAACGAAAAAAATAGAGCTACATTAGAGAAGTAATGAAGTTGCTTGCTGCGTAAACACGGCGGTAGTTTTTATTTTAGGATCATCAAAAATACCAATCTTTGCATCTTGTCACTGATTACAATGTTTTTATTTCAATTCTGTTCAAACACACTCTTACGTGTGACTAACACATCATACTACAAATTGGTAATTAATCTCAACTGTTGAAATTATTGTAAGTTTGTTATCTTTATCTTTGAGTTGTGGATTTTACTGATACATCATTTTCATGCCAAACTGATCAGAATTATATTGCATTGTACCTGATAGTATTTCAGACATTGAACAATTAACTTTATATTTTTTCTAAACCAAAACAAAACTATGGTTATTGTGCTTTGTGAGAAAACACGTATTCTATTGAATTATTTCGATTGCAGAACCAACTGTTAAAACATGAGAATTGTGAAGACGTGTGATCCATTTCCACAAAAGGGAAACATTTTCAGAGGGTTCTATTCCCTGCTGTTGTACTCAATAGTTTTACTGCAAACCTGGAACATTGCCGGTAAGAATTTCATTGTTTTCCATTTGTCTTGTATTTTGAAGCATAATGGAATTTAATATTACTTACTATATTCATTTTAAAATTATGTACTATCTTATTACTTATATTTTATGGTACACATAAAATTAGCTATAAATAGGTAATATAATTAACAACTCCAACTATGCAACATTAAAGCTATGTTGCATTTATTCAAATAGTTCTTGATTGACAGTTTAATATAATAAAATTTTCAAACCAATGTTAAATCTCTCATCCAAGAAAAGAATCTTGTTTAAGGATGTACTTGTTTAAAAGTTTACTATTTGTAAAAATAGTTCAATATCTTTAAAGTTCTTCTTATAGGTATTTGCAAAAACAAATTCAATTTTTGTATACCAGTTTTTGCGGATTTTAATTGATAAAGTAGCATAATTAATTTTATAGCAAAAATGCTTCTTATAAAAAATATCTCAAAAGGAAATACCAAATCACAATTTACATCGGACAAACTTATCTTTCATTCGCAGTACTGCTTAATCCGCAATGAAAAATAATAATATAACTTTAGAAGTTGTTCATGCAATGTCAGATTTCAAAGTAGCTTTTCAAACCAAATAATTTTTTTATTACAGCCTACTGATTTTAATTTATTGGGTATTAAAAGGATTGCTGATATCGACGTACATAAGTTTTGTACTAATTGAGAAAATGATTATTACTGTCTTGAGAGATAGTCATCGTTGGATATACATACAGAGGTTGTAAGAATTCAGGAAATATTTTAATTGCATTCTGAAATTATATTGTTACATATTATTATGGTGTATACTTGTTTTTACAATTTAGTTTTAATTTTTGTATAAATTTTGACTTATTCAGTCAAGTTTCTTGTTAACTGGCTGAAGAGCTTCCTCTTTTTCATTTAGATATCTTAATGACATATGCATGCTGGTAAGCACTTGGCATTGTACAGCATTAGTATCAGATACACTGAATACAAAAGGGCACAATATTTGATGAGGTTTTATTCTTATCACATCGCCTCGAATTGGGTATACACATATAGTTAGTTAGTTGAAAGTGATGATGTACAGATCCACTTTCGCTCAGCTAGAGCAGACTGATCTCACTGGATCACGCGAGGCCTTTCTACATACAAAGGTGTTGAAATTATACCAATTTGTACTAAATACATTATGTGCGTGACATCTTTAACAATTTCATTTGAAGTATTTTGTTGTAGGTATTGCAATTTTGTTTTAACATATATTTATTTTATTGATTGCAAATTTTAAATTGCTTTTATGAAAGTTGACTAATTTTGGCCTTTGTGAAATCAAAATATATCCTATGCACGAAATACTTGGAAAACATTCATATTATCTATATATTTACCATAAATGTAATAAAAGTTAAATTTCAAGATAAATTAAAAGGTTCTTTTATGTTTCAATTAAATTATTTTAAATAATTCAAATATTAAAATTTTGTTAATTCATTGCAAATACAAAAGTTTTATGTTTCTTTTTAATATTATCCAAGTATCATTCTAATAAAAATTAAACCAATTAATTATTGAGTATATAATATATATTTTCTGTATAATTTCATAATTAATAGAGGATAGGATGACTTATTGAATTTATTTATAAATTAGGACTATGACTTTTGTTTTCTTCTGTGTATGTGTTATCCCAAATAATTCAATACCCCTGGTCAATTATTTATATTTTCTTTGCCTGCTTTAGATTGTTAATTTATAAAAACAACATTCACAACGTAAATATTGTCTTATTCACAAACCTACATATCAAAAAATTGGTTCTTCAATCTCGGTTAGGTTGCGGTTTGCATGCGAACTATTGGCAGCATCACATTGTGCGCTTCGGTACATGTTCTATTTGGTAGACGTCTCTTAGATCGTCCAAATCAAAAAAGATCATTTTTACCGAACCTATACGCAGAAACAAACAAAATCTCACAGACAATTAATCTTCTGTGTACATATAAGGCTATAAAAAGTTTGTAGTATTTCAAGAAAACTTCAGCCTGAATTATTTAATATTCATTTTCCTTATAAACTTGCTATAACTTTTTAGTTCAACCAACCGTTGATTTACTATAATAGAAAATAATACGCATTATATTAAGACCTACATAAGTCTAGATACAAGTCAGAATTTAACTCTATAGATAGAATGAGGATGTGTGTGTTTTATTATAATATTACTTACTATTACACATATTTTTGGGTACCTACTAAACTATCCTCAAAGCAAAGCTTCTCCTCCTCCATGTTCTACTCATTTGCCCATGTTTTTGCCTTTCCATCTCCTAGTGTCTATACAAGTAAATGACAGGTCTATATACATACACACACACACACATACTCATAACACCCCCGAACGCTATGGAGACGTATCCTAGTCAATCCATCTGAGCCGCAATATGACCCTAGGGAAATCCAGAAGCTTCATAAGATCAAACCAGTCAATCAGGCACCCCGGCAAACAGAAGGAAGCTCGATTTTGGGGAATGTGGTCGTTAACGTTGTTGTTGGTTGTCCTCTTTGTCTGCCCATTTGCAACTTCTTAAATTTCAATACTTACTCGAGTCATTATGGAACTACTTCATTGTTGATGTTGCTGCTGCCGCTGTTGTTGTTGTTTTTGACTAACCATTTTGCATTTCTTTTATGTATCTATCTGCCTATTATTAATGTATCTGGTTTCCTTATTGTAACTTTTCAGCCTAGCCCTTTCTGTGAGCAGTACACCAACTAACAGTTGAATCATAATACCCAGTGGTTGTATAGGTACCAATGTAAAGTGAAATTTGATCGACTGTCAGAACCTTATTTATTTTTATATTTAGTTTAGTCTGAATGGAATTAAATAATACGTTTTAATTATTAATCATTATCACTTTCTCAAAATCAATTAATCAAGCAGTTGAAAAATCGTTCAAATATATATCAAGGCCTGTAATAGCCAAAAGTCAATCATATTAATTCTAAGTCAGTCAACAGTTAATAATTAAAAACTTTCAAGTCATGTATGTTATACAATGATTGTTTTATTTATCTAATGTAAAGGCTAACATTATTACAATTAAATATTTAAAGTAAGACCCGCCGAGAGTTTCCTATCGATGCAATTTTGAATGAGAAGTGACAATAATAAGCATTATCGCAGTATCTTACAATTTTCCATTTAAATATTTGAATAAATAGTATTGTTGTTACAATTTTTTGTTTCTTCTTGGACAGCCAAAAACTATAATGTTACCAAGTTTTGATTAATATTAGGCAGCCGTAGTATTTCTAAACTCCTCTTTATGCCTAAATAAATTTGTATTTGCAAATAAACCATTTAGGCTAGAAAAATTTAAAAAAACTAACAATCAATGAAAGAAGAAATTCAACAACGGCAACATGATCAAATTCAAGAAAAATGTCCTGAACATGACGAATTAACTTGTCGGTCTAATTCAACTGTCGGAGCGATTCCACCTCTTGACAAATCAACTTGCAGATCTTATTCTACTTTATGAAGTGAAATAACTTCGAAATGTTATCAACTAGAATATTCAGACAATAGAAAAACTCCAACGCAGTTTATCATCAACTTGAATAACACAAACAAGCATTTTTCAGGGAATGGAATACCTCCGACAGAATAAATTGTCACCAAGTGCAATAAGTCCGTTTTATTTCAGTATGTGGCAACTGTTGGAGATATTCCACTTCATGGCAATTCACTGTCGAAGTTATTCCACTTCATAGCATTCCTTTAGATATCGCTGTTGGAGTTATTCCAGTCCGTGTCATTTTCTTCTAAATGTATCGGACTTATTCCGAGGACAATTTAACTTGTCGCGGAGTTATTCCACCTTGTAAATATTTTCTGTGGGAGCGATTCTATTTTCCTGACAATAACTTGTCGCTGCTACTATTCCAGTACATGACAATTCCATTTTATGACAAAATGTTATCGTACAAACGATCAATTGTCGGTGCTTATTCCACCCGCCCTCCCCCCCCCCCCACAACAATAACTAACCGGTCTATAAAGTTGAAATTTAGAACTTATTTAAAAAATCAATTTTCTTGTGGATGTTTTAGTAGGGAACTCAGCTACCTGGGAACTGAAACCTTTTATAAACAATATTATTAAATTTAATTTAAAATTGCCCATAATTAAAAATTACAATAGTTAGGAAGAAAAAACTGATAATTAGATCTACCTTTATGAATAGTTCATTAGGGGCTTCAGATTTGATCTTATCTGATATAGTACAATGTGTTCCCAGTGTCTGAACAATAATTCAATTCAAAGTCCGAAAATTTAGGTCCTGCAATTTGTGAAAATATTTTAGTGACTAAACTGATTACAAACCGGTAAAAGCATTTCATAAATTAGATATTTACAAAAATTTTTGTTAAGTTTACTCAAAATATCCAAACCGATTAGCATGAACATTGACACCAGGTAGCAAATTCTGTTGAGCTGACCTCCTAAGGTCACTTGACGACGGTCTTCTGAAAAAGTTTAATATGGCTACTAAGGTTTTACTTTGTCATATACCCATATATTCTTATTTCTATGCCATATTGGTTTCCTTACCACCAGTTTCTAAGTAGAAAATTAATTAAAAGAAGGTTCATATATGGTAACTAACTTGTCATGTTGTCCAATATCTATAATACCATGAAATAATATGGAATGCATTGGTAAAAATCCCTTGTTGATATGCAATATTTGCGTCTAGCAGCAGTTCCTAAAAGAAAAGTAGGTAAATACAGTGAAAGTTTATATATTGTAACTAAGGCTTTACTTGGTCAATTAACCATATGTACACTAAAGTGCAAAAAGAAGTTCCACCCTGCTATAATAGTAATTCTATAATAAAATGGAATTTTTAATTTAAAAAATAGCTTACTAGGCTCAACATAAAAATCAATTGACTAGAAATTTCAAAAACAATTATTCTATGCATATTATTATAGGTATTAGGTTATCTATAGAT
>JAUYWI010058312.1:0-28605 GCA_034780595.1 Parotoplana pacifica | reverse complement strand
TCTAAAGATCTTGTTTAAATTATATACAGTCAATATGCCGTACAAATAAATTACACCTTATTCATATGGTGCCGTACGAATAAGCACAGCGATTTAAAAAACGTAAAATCTATTCATTGAGAATCTTGATGAATAGAACCGATCACTATTCGTTGAGAATCATTCTCGACGAAAATGTTTAATGGGATAACAAGTGTTAGGTTGCATATCAGAGATCAAAAATATATTCTTTACTTATGAAAGATATCCAAAAGTTTAGTTTTTTTTATTCATCAAAATTCATTCTCAGCAAATAGTAATCAGGTTTATTCATTCAATTGAGAATCATTCTTGATAAATAATGTTCAACAATATCAAAAATATATTCTTTAATCATGGAAGATTTCCAAAAATTTAGTATTTTTTATTCATCAAAATTCATTCTTGACGAATAGTGATCAGTTTTATTCATCGAGATTTTCAATGAATAGTAATCAGTTTTATTCATCGAGATACTCGACAAATAGTAATGACCTTTATATAATGAAAAGTATTAAATTTAGTAAGATCTTAGTTAATGGTTTCATCTTAATAAAACTTACTAAGACTTTAATAACATCTAACTCTGTATTAAATTAAAAGTAATGAGGATTAGTAATTCATTTAAATGCATAAATTAAATTATATGGAGAATAATCCTTATATGCATAATAAATATTTTTATTTAAACTTAAATTGACACTTAATTAAGTTGAAATTATTAATGATTTTTTATTATATAAAAGTCAACCTGAGCCAGTTTTTTTATTGTTCAAATTGTATTTTATGTAATCTATCTAATTTGCAGTTATATTTTTTATTAGTGTTTATGTTTAATTCTATCAATATTTGTTTTAAAGAAATTATGAATTCTTTATTAAAATAATTTTAAATTACATAATATTTATGAAAATGGCATCCAGTTTTATAAGTTCTATAGAGCTGGTCTGGCAACTACCATTTACCAATATTCTGCTTTAATTGAGTGTTGTAAAATCACCTATTGAGAAAATGGCAAACTTGTGCCCCTTCCCTAAATCTGGCACTTATATTATATTATAAGTGAAAGGACAGAATATATTAATATAAAAATTACAATTCATCTATATACATTTTTTCTTCTCATTTATTTTAGATTCACTTGAGCAACAATCACCCATCATTTTATAAATTTTGCTAAATTCATATGTATAGTACAGTATAGTACCTAAAACAAATTTCTATTGATTTTGTGGCTTCATAAACTTCAGCATGCACCTGAGACTCTGATGCAACAGACCA
The DNA here is from genome assembly GCA_034780595.1 of Parotoplana pacifica. Classification (NCBI taxonomy): domain Eukaryota; kingdom Metazoa; phylum Platyhelminthes; order Proseriata; family Otoplanidae; genus Parotoplana; species Parotoplana pacifica. The sequence continues at coordinate 27,306 of JAUYWI010058312.1, read as the reverse complement.
AATTTCTATGTATTATATAGACAGCAGGGAAAATGGTATTTTTATTGGTTAGAAATTTAAAACAAGATTTCAAACTAACAATATGTACTTTGAATTTAAATAAGACACACTTGATTATGTAGTTAAAAAGCCTAATTATTGTTCATTTTTGATATTTTTAGAAACTATGATATGAACAAAAGAACAGTACTTAACCCTTGACAATTTTGTTTGAAATCAGGTAAGAAATGTAACTTGCTTTTTTATACAATTTTATGCTTATATAATAATTAATATGTTTATTCTCTCTTATAGTAATGAAGATGTAAACAATTTAGGTAAGTTTTTTTTAAATGAATAAGCTAAAGAATTTGAGTGAATAATTTTTGTATAAGTATATTAAGTTCCTTTTTATATTCTGTAAAAAAATATATTTACAAAAACAGCATATGTAATATGAATATCTAGCCAGTAGAAAAAAAGTGTATAATAACAAATATATTGGTACCTATTAATTATTTACAATAAATGATGTAGTAAAATTAGTAATAAGGTAGAACTGTACAAAATGAAGATAAATTGGATTCTATGGAAATTGTGCCCAAAAGTGATCAATCATTTTATAAATTTACTAAATTCATGCATATAGTACAGTATAGTACCTAAAACAAATTTAAATAAGACACTTGAAAAAAAAGCTTAATTATTGTTCATTTTTGATATTTTTAGAAACTATGAGCAAAAGAACATTAACCCTTGACAATTTTTTTACAAAATGTGGGAAATCAATGGACATCCCAGCTAATCTACCTATCACTCAACAAGTTCCAGAAGCTGATTTAAGTAGCTGCCCTAATGATAACCCTGCCAGTACAAACAATAGTATACTACTACCAAAATTCCATCCACCAAAGACTTTCAAATTTATCAAGTACACATTTAAAACTACTGAACATTCTTTTAGAAGTGAGTGGTACACAGATTATCCCTGTCTGCACTATAATATCATTAATGATACAGCTCTGTGTCACATTTACATCACTGCCGAATTTGAAAAGAAGTTTTTGTCTAGTATGAAAAGGGATCTGTCTTTTATTAAAAGGGGGAATGTTTAAGCTGCAGTTTGGACCCTTAAACCAAAAGTAGAATAGTTGGTGTAAAAACTCAGATGTCAAAGTTCAAAGTCTATTTTGGACTTCAACTCAGTATGAAGATTTTGAAGATCACAGATAATATCAGCAGATCATTACAAAATAAGTCTCTTTCAGCTACAGAAGGTCAGAAAATTGCTGAACTTACAGTTAAAACTTTGAAATGAATGTGCAATGATGCATCATACTCTTTATTTTTTGAAGACACCATCTCTTTGGCCAAGAAATTGAATGTTAATGACCCAGAATTACCTTGAAAAAGAAAAATGCCCCAACTATAAGAAATTGGTGATGGCAAGGAGAAGTTTCGACAGCAATACTTTGGAGTTATTGATCTCACTATTTGTGGTGTCTCAGACTAATTTGATCAGCCAGGCTACACGATCTACAAGAATCTTGAGTGTCTTCTTTTGAATGCTACAAATGGAATTTCCCATCAGAATTATCTGGATGAGGTATGTGTCTATAATAAAAATTCATTATTATTAATTATGATGAAATATTTTTCAATTAACAGCATTTTAGAAAAAAACATTTGGCTTATGCTTCCATTTATGACAATGACTTCAACAAGGAACAACTTGATGCTCAAATGACATACTTTGTGCAGCTTTTTCTGATCACAAGGAGCCTATAACTTTCCTGATTGTGTATAATATCTCAGAAGTCTTTCAGAATCGCAACAATTCTTTTTAAATGAAGTCTGCACAGTTGTTCAGCTTATCCTTGTGATGCCTGCTACAAATGCAACATAGTTTCTACATGATATGGCATATAAAGACATACCTGAGAAGCACAATGCCATAAAGAATTATTAGACAGTATAACATTAGTTGACATTGGTAATGAATTTGTTCAAGGCAGTGAGCATCACCTAAAAATGTTTGGTCAATTTTAATGCTTTACAATTACTTTTTAATGTATGTACATAATTTTGTACATAGAATACCTACCTAAATTATAAACCACATGAAACAATCATTTACATACATGTTTAAATTTTCTTTCTACTACTATATACCTACCTGGCCTAGGCTAACACATTTGAAAATAAAAATTAAAAAAAAATTGTTTTGTGTTTTAATTAATTTTATTATCATTTACTTTAGTAGATTTGTGAATCATTAGGTTTGCTATACTCTGATCCCTTTTGCCAGACCAACCATAAATACTTTCTCCCACACCTGCATGTATGCATGTTGTATGCCATTTATACTATTTGCTAATCACACTTGATTAATGAGTAGAACATTTCATGGATGTTAAATATTACATAGGTGAAAATGCCCCCCCCCCTATTTATCAACTCAGGATCCAACTTTTTCTCTAACCTGTCTTCTGAACCACCCTTCTGTAAGCAATTGGCAATTGTGAATTGCTTCAATAAATGCCAGCTAAATAGCATGCAGAATCAATATTTTGTGAGTGACATCAAGTGCTGAGACAGCTTGGAATGGTTGTTGTTCACAATGTATTCAAGAGTAATTTGTACACTTTAAGAGTTCTAATAATGCCTTGATACATGAGTTGAATGAGGCTGGTTGTGTTTAGTGGAAGAAATTCAAGTTTGGATATGAGTTGTCAGAGATGGGTAAGCTACACAGTTATCAGTGAGAAGAAGAATCTTTCTGCCAGATAACCTCAGCTCAGCATCCCAATTTGTCACTCATCCAGTGAAGAGTTCTGCAGTCATCCAGGCATTTTGTTAGTGCAGTAATGGACTGGAAGACCTTGAACATTGACCTTGCTCCAATCACAAAAATTTCCACTTGTCACATCCAGTCATGTTAGCACACACCATAACTGTTATGTGGTCCATAACGTTCTTTGAGCCACTAAGTTTTTGTTGAGAGAAGCATAAAAAAGGCCTGTTTCATTGGCATTAAAGACATCAGAATGATCAAACATAACCATTCTGTAGCACTTGTGACATCAGCACTTGATTTCTCACTATGAGCAAACTTGTACACAATCTGGTTGTGCTGCTTGCAATGGTTTAGCCACCAGATATTTGTTGCAGAGAAGTCAGATAAGTCCATTTCCTTTGTGAGAATGTTGGCCTTCTCTATAATAAGTGGACCAGACAGTCATTGACCTTTGGATAACATATCCTCAAATCATATGCATAGAGCTGATTCCATCTCTGGTGCCTTGTCATTGCTCTGCCATTTTGTACAAGTTTTTTCATGCTGATGCTGCTTGTTCCATCATTCTCAAAGATCCTGTTCTTCACTTGTAAGTCATTGAAGAGTTGTTCTAGGCAGTGCTAGTTGTTGGTTGAGCATTCATTGAAAACAAAGCCAGGAAAATCATTTTTTTATTTTATCCAAAATGATTGTTTAGTGCATACAAATTTAAGTTTTCTCTTGTTTAGTCATCATCTGTACCCAAGTCAAACTTGAAGTGATAAATTAGAGATACCAACATCTGTGCCTGAGTCTCAAATTGTAAGGTTAAAGCAATAAATTAGAGTGAGGTTATATCATTGCATATTCTGTCAAATCTCAAACTGTTAAAGTTGAAGCAACAAATTGCTTACTGATCTGAATAACAACTATTGTGTACCTTACAATGTTGAAAGTGGTATGAATAAGACTAACAGGTTTCCTATCTTTAACTTTGGCACTATTTCTGTTCTACTAAAAATGGCCTGATTAAACCATGGGCCCATTAAGTGGGCTTGACTGTATTACCAAATTTAAAAACATGATATTTTTTATTAAGTCTGATAATATGTCAATAAAATTATAGACAGCCTGGCAGTCATTCCATACCTAGAACTTATCATACTCAAGCAAGTTAAAGCATACCCGAGTCATACCATACCTGTGTAAAATATAGCTCTCAAAGCAACTATTTTAGTACACTATGTTTCCAGCCCACTGGCACCATTACTGATTTTAGTGTTTGGAGTATGTTGCCTCAAATATGATAATTACTATGTTTGGAAAGTTGTTAATGTTAGCTGCCAAAATTACACCAGCAAATGACATACAGTAATATATATATATATTATTATAATAAAAAAAGTATTTTTTATCATGAAACAAATAAATGTACAGTCAGTTAAACAATATTTATCTGATCCATCTAATATTATTTGGACAAATTCATATTAGCATTGGAAAAAAATTACCCTAAAATAAAAAATAAATTTAATGTTAGTTCAGTTATATCATCATTTTATTAATATGTATATACAATGTAAAACTTATGAATATTGATGAATCCACATGTCTGAGCATGTAATAATAAAATAACATCAACTTCTGGTGTAGATAATCATAATCTGCCCCTTGTGGAGGCTATATGTACCATTAGATATAGGTAGTGACTATTTGCATGTTGTACAAATTCTTTGAATCATTGCTTGCTGTATGCAATGGGCACTGTAAATCTCATTGGCTAAAATACTTGCATACAAATACTTTGAATCTTTGCAATTTTGCTAACTAGGTAATATTTGATGTTTCAATTTAATGTTATTTATAACAAAATTTCACCAAAAACTAACCCTGAGGATAGTGCTGTAGATTTGATGCCTATTGTTTTTTAAATAAAGATCCCAACTTCAACTGAAATTCTTTCAAAGCCTTCTCAAAATGAAGAAATGTATGTATGTGTGAATAGTCACTTCCTTTTTCACAATGCCCATCCTTGACAATAAAGTCCCTAAGAAATTAAAGCTGTTGATAATCTCCACATAGTCCCTATCTATATGAATTCTGTTTGTATTGCCTGTTGTTAGAATATTTATCACACTAACTTTTAAGTAGAGTACTGCCTCTCTGTTTTTGATCTTTGAATCAGACCAGTTAGTTCATCTTTAGTTTTTCTTATAGAGAGGTAGGTCAGTCCAGCAAGATGCAACAAATGGGAGGTGGCACAATGTTTTAGATTTTGTTACTTTAAAATAATTATTTTCTGTTTTAAAATTTTAATCTTATGTACTTTCTGAATAATGACCTTTTAAAGAGCAGTACCATGCATATAAAAATTCTACCCCATGGTCAAAATTGTATAATTTGCTAATTTGGAAATTATTATAACTTTTTTCTGTATATGAAGGACCTCTTATCAAATAAATTTTAATATCTCCGGTTAAATTCCAAAATTATAGTCATAGATTATATACATATGTATACATACAGTCTACTCTCAATAATCTGACCCCTCTCATTCCCTTATATGGGGTCAGATGGCAAAAAGTCAGATTAACAAATAATAGTTATGTATTTCAAAAAATTGCTGAATTCAATATATAGATATCAAATATGTATGTATTTCAAAAAATGCAGGAATCTATACATGGATACAAATGATGAAATTAGCAATTATGTAAAATTATGTACATACATACTATTTGAAATACAAGTCTAATGTTTTCTGTTTTTTTAATTTTTTAGCTGCAGCAAATACTTTATTTCTTATGTACCTATACTATGTCAACTACACTATAGAGTAAAAATGAACTAGGCTAGTAGAGGAATTATGAGACCAAAAACCCACCCTAGTCAGATTATCAAGATGTAAATATGTACATATTTTATCAAATTTCCTGCAGATTTATAGTTAGCATTGGAATAAGAAGGGCAGATTAACAAGAAATGTTATAGTGTAATTGTATAGGTAACAGTTGGTTCCCTTCTAATTCTAGTCAGATTATATGAGAGTTAGATTATCAAGGGTCAGATTATTGAGAGTAGACTGTATATTATATATATATACAAGGTGGGCCAAAAGTCACACACTGGGCAAAAAGACAATATGTGATAATAATGTATTACAATCAAATATATTTGCAGTATAAGTATGAAATACATAAATCCAAAATGAATGTTCATTAAAAAAGTATCAGCAGCTGATTGATAAGATACATTATTTTTAACAGACTTACACATTGTTCTACAATTAGCTTCATCACTGTATTGTAATTTGTAACTGATTAATTGATTAATCTTTTGGAGTTTTTCATTTAGTTTTAACTGGTTTCAATTTTTAGATGTGCCTACTGCCATTGTTCTAAAAATACTTGATTGTAATACATTAGTTATCACATATTGTCTTTTTGCCCATACTGCATAACTTGGCCACCCCCATTGGAAAATGAACAATTCTGCATGTAAATTACTTATAATGGATGAAATGTTTATTCTGATGTTTAATCTGAGGTCTACTGAAGTATATTTCTGATTTCAACTCACTTTGTCATTAAAATGGATAATATTTAGGCAATGCATACATAATATTACATTGCTAATGTGTTTGGTGTACAGATAATGCAATGTGTTAGGTAAATTCTATAGCACAAATTGTTATAGCTAATTATCTGAAATCTGATATTTGTGATTCAACTCATCATATTTTGCAAAAACACAACTTCCACCCCACAACAAATGCAGCTTTCACAGGAGCTGCTAGAGGATGATACCTATAGAAGACTTCAGTTCAGTGAATGGTTGCTGCAATGCCCACTTTTACCAGATTTTGTTGAAAACATAATGCTCAGAGATGAGGCTATATTCCATGTTTCAGGAAAAGTAAATAGGCACGACTTCAGATATTGGTCCTCAGTTAACCCTCAATGGGTTAAAGATAGAAATGTTCAAGGTATTCCTTGATTAATGGTTTGGGCAGGTCTATGGAATGATCATTTAGTTGGTCCATTTTGTTTTGATTACACAGTGACTAAAGACTCATACTTGGCAATGCTCAAAACATTTTTTGCAACCCATTATGAATGAACTTCCTTTAAATCAAAGCATAAAGTTGTGGTTTCAGCATGATTGAGCACCAGCCCACTTTTGCAGCTTCTGCATGTGAATATCTCGATTCTGAATGTCAAAATCAATGGATAGGATGCAGAGGCACTGTGGAATGACCATATATGAATCCCCTGGACTATTTTCCATAGGGCCACTTGAAATCATGCATTTACAATACAAGACCAAGATTGCTTGATGATTTGAGACAAAGAAAAACTGACAAAATGGCTAGGATTAGTGTTGAAACAATACAACAGGTTCAAGCATTGTTCATCCATCGCTGTGAAATGTGCATGGAAGTAGAAGGAGGACATTTCCAACATCTTTTATAACTAATTTATGTTATAATATATCATATAATAAAATATCATGGATTATACATATAAAATAGAACAGTATAATCTCAATACATTTTTTCCAATGGGGCATTACTTATGGGACACCCTGTATATAGCTAGATAAATACCACCCTGGATTTTCAACAACCATGTCACATTGATCAAAAAACACCTCAGACAATGAAGAAAGATGGATGATAGGGAACAAAACCATCAACACTCACCTTCCTGCAGCCTATGTCATTTTCACTGATGGTTTGGCTATGCAAAGGCACTATCAATGGAGGAAATGGTATCTTCTATATTCTCAATGAAGATGTGTCAGAATATGCCTACTCTACCCCAGCCTGCAAGAGCTGCAGCAGCTTCAGAGCTGAAATACTGCCCTCAAAGGTGCACTCAACTCCAGTCTGCCATCTCTCACTACTACTTCACAAAGGGAAATGTCTCCTTGACAGAAAAACCCAAGTCACCATCAACCATCTCTGAACAGGACACTGTCACCTCATACTGGCTTACATCAGTTGGCAAGCAAGAGTTCCATATCTGTTTTAAATGTGGAGCATATAATTGCAATATTGGCCATATGTTCAAATGTCCAGCCATTTATCATATGCACTGTTACAGTGGATAATAATAAAAATAAAAATGTTGTTCCATGAAATATATTACAAAGTAAATATATCTACCCCAAAACTGGTTTCTTTCTATATAATTCATTTCATGGAACAACATTTTTAGTTTTATTATATGTATATATATAATTTGAAATTCCATTTTATTATTTAGTAAACCAAGGACTCATAGAGGAAAAAGAGCTTTAGAAGAACGTGAATCCAAACTTATTGAAAATGATAAAAGAACAATGTTTGTCAAAGGAGGGCATACAAGCCAAACTGTAACAGAAACTTTAAAAAACATGGTTTGTATTATTTTTATTTTGTGTTTAATAATGTTACTGACATAGAATAAGACATAAATTTTTATCTTTATAGTATAATTAATTGTAGAAATATTATGATTACTGGAAATAATATAATTTTTGGGGAAGCAGGAAGCAAGTTGGGTTTGGTGATGGGAATGAGATCCCAAGGTTTATCTATCTGAATACAAAGTCCAAGCCTCCCAATAACCAGAACTGGACGTCTTTTGTTAAATTCCCATCTCTCAAAATATCACATTTTTACAATTCTGCAATTGGCCTAAAATTCAGGGTAGTGACTGCAATTAATGTTACCAATGATTTTTTTAAATGGTGTTATCCTACATCCACTGAATATTTTTATGAAGTTTTATATTTTTTATGCATGTAGTTCAAGTAGTATTGAATTTAATCATAATTTAATAAATTAATTTTATGAAAATCCATTTCCCATGAATGTATGATGAAGCCATTTTTTAATTACTAATAACCTCAACAGCATTTAGTATCCTGAATTTTAGGCCAAATGTATAAACGTGAAAAATATGATTTTTTTATACATAGCAATTTAATATTGAAAGGGCCTCTATAGACAAAGAAAGATATCCAGTTCCCATCTCATCAAACCCTACCTAGCTATTGAACTAGTATTTATTACTTGTTATGATTAGATTAATATAATTAGACAACAATTATATTTTAGATTTTCAAATCTCATACTCAAACTTTCTGTAATAGAGTTATAGGGGAACTGTTATTAATTCCCATAAATATTTTATACATTTAGAATTCCTTAAAGAAGCCATTATCCCTGCAATTGCGAGAGAAAAACCCAGTTAGACCATTTGAAGATGGCAGCTTCATTGTAAGTATGCACCAACATATTTAATACTATAATATAATGCATATGCATACCACTGTTTTAATGTATCATGGTTACTGTTGGGGGAGGGGTAATTTGTTCACTAGCATCTATACTCAGACTGTGCTAAAACATAATAAACAATTTGCATGAAATTTGGAAACCTCAACAGTATGCCATCCTTGTCTTTTGGCTGACTGGTTATCTGCGACTATAAATTTCTGTTTCATCCATTTCTTTTAAATTATGAAGCCATGATATTGTTGGTCTCTCTTGACATTGTCTTTTCTTTTTTTGTGGCCACAGAATTGCATCACTTTGACTGCCACAGTTCTTCTAACCATCATCTTGGTCCTATTCTTATTCAAAACGCACTAATTTGTTCTCTTGGTCCAGGATACCCGTAAACAGCTATCAATAACTTCAAATCACACATCTAATCTTTTTTGTTTTTTCTTTTTGCTCACGACTCACAGCCATATGAAGCATTTGCAAAAGAACTTTCTCTCAAAAGTCTATTTTTTCTTTATTCCTTTGCGCTTCCAGAACTTATCGTTTTTCCAACTGTACCCCATGTTATTGCCAATCTCTTGGGTACTGCTGCTGCCATCAAGCTTGACTTTGTTGTGGTTTAGTCCACTTCTGGTGTAGAACTATAATTATGGTGTAGTTAGATTATAATCTTTATTTTTTAGTGTTAAGTAAAAGACCTTTCTCTTAACTAACTTCCTTTATGAGTTCAGACTTGTTGTATTATCAACAAAGAAAACATTTGTGTTCTTTGAACCACTAATCGATATCCTTCCATCATATTGCTCGAGGATTTCCCACATGATAATTTCTGAGCAAATGATATAAAGTCTTGTTGACATGATGCAACCGTGCCTTATTTTATGACTATTTCAAACCATTCTGTATTCCTGTCATCCATTCTTACTGCAAATTTTAGTTTGCTTACTGATGACATTTACTAAATGCTCCATAAAGCCCATATCACCATATGATTTCTTGTGTAAAAGTTTTAGTGGTGTGACCCCACTACGGTCATGTGGTGACCCCATAAAAAATTAAGTTGGCCCAAAATTATTCATTTTACCAAAATACATTCCCCTGGAGTCAAGTATTAATGACATCTAACCTATCGCTCTTCATCCATTATTATAAGTTTCAAGAACTATGCTTTTGTGACTTATGTAACCTGAGGGCCAATCTATTGAAAAATGGTAATTTTATGATTTAGTATTTGATCAGAAAAAGCATGATATTTTGTGTCAAATTGTTTTTTGTTAAAATATTATTGTCAATTCATAAATGGTATAATTTTTTATATGTTATAGTACTCGCATCATTTTGTATCTATCTGTTTGGATGGGATATATTAAGTATGAACTGTGTTATTTGTATTTTAGGAAAGGATGTGCAAAAAATTTGATTGTTCTTTGTTTGTTTTGGGAAGTCATTCTAAAAAGCGACCCCATAATCTTGTGATAGGCCGACTTTATGACTTTGAATTGTTGGATATGTTTGAACTTGGTATTGAAAATTTTAAATCAATGAAAGATTTTCCAGTAAGTTGCTATTTTATTATAACTACGTTTGAGGTTTTCAGTAACCCTTTGTGGTCACGGGATGGGGGGGGGGGTAATACCACCTTACGAAAATCGAAAACTCTTTAACCGATTAGAATTAAATTTGGTATCAATGTACTAAATTCTCTTGTGGATTTTTTGTTTTAAATACTTCTGACCTCTAACCGTTCAAGGTCGCCTGACTGCCCTAGGAAAAATTGAAGTTGCGCCAAAATGTACGTTTTACAAAAAATCGATTCTGAAGTCAAATATTGTTGAAATTTGGTAGATACATATGTATATTACACACTTCATTGAACCACATATATGTGTACGGATTTTTGTAAAGATCGATTTTTGTCCGAAGTGCCGAAAATTTTCGTTTTTGGCATAGAACAAAATATGAAGGGTTTTTAAACCCTGGTGAAGTGTGCATTGCTAAACATATATGAAAAATGTTCACCCAAATTTGGCCTTTTCTAATATACATACAATGGCTGATTTAGTGTACACATATACTGCGAGTATTTTATTTGAATATTTTCAAATTTGGCATCTATACCTCTTAACTGATACTTTATTATTGTGTCAAGTAAAAATACCCTAACTTTACCCAAAAGTCTGAAATTGAGGTCTAGGTCCGAATGATTTATCAAAAATGGAATATTTACAAATTCTATTTTAGTGACTGAATTCAATTAATAACCTCCAAAATGATTTAGAAGGCCACTATAATATATTATAAACTATTTTGGATGATTAAGTTGCCTAAGAAAACATTTTTTAAATCAATTTTGGTAGACCCTAATCTGTTGGCCATCATATCTAAGGAACTACAAACATGAGTCATCTCAACATTTAGTACACTGTTTTAGATACCTTCGGCATTGTAAATCTCAGGTTTCAACAAAATAGGATATTTCGTTTGGATTTTAGTACCAATTACATTATTTTAGCCCAAAATATCTTTTTTGGGGGCAAAATTGACACTCAATATTATTTTCAAAAAAATCTGGATTTGTATTACTTAGTGAACCTACACACAAAAGTCAATAAGACAAATTATTTGTTGGACTTGATGACATTATCGGCTCCTAGCTCGACCCCCATATTGATTTTTTCAAAAACAATTGTAGATAAATCGTTCCAAGATACCAGTGTACCAAATTTCAGCCAAAATAAAATCCTAAGGGTGGGGTGGTTAATACTCCCCCCCATGTCACCACTTGTTCTATTATCAGATCTATCATCCCCTAGACCTGGTATTAGGACTTCAAATAGGTAGTAATTTTTATGGCAGTCTTATCTTAATCAGCATCATAACATATAAGTGCTATTATGTATGAATTATGGTGGGTTTTTGGAACATTTTTTATCAAAAGCTAAACAACCGTTTGAATAAAAGTGGGGACTTCGCATGTACTGCAACATATTAGGTGAAAATTAATATGTAGAATGAAATCTTTGCTGCAGCAAACATACAAAATTAGTTTTTTAAAGTCTAGCAAGCCTTAAATGATAGTGAATTTGACAACATGAAAGAGTTGGTGTTTCTACCAATATTATTGGCAATGATGTTCATAAACCTAGTAATCTATCATGAACATCAAACGATTTGTTTAGAGAATTTTAATATTAGAATTAGTAATGATGCTAATATACCAAATATATATTGGACTGCTAAATTTGATGTCACCCTACAAGTTTAGATTTATCAGTTGCTGACCCTAAATATACTACAAGTAGATATTGTACAGCGTGTACAAAGAAATTGATCTGAGCAACATGGGGAAAAGAGTAATTGATAGTCATTCAGAAGGAGTAACACACCAAAAACAATTACAACACACTAAGCTTCAACCATCCACTCAAACAACGTTGGATTTGGGAAAAGAGAGCACCAAAAACAGAATAAACCCTCAATTATGCAGACATAACTAGAAACATAATTTTATCCATTGTTAATAAGATTAAACCTTATATCTGCTTTTAATGCTAACATATTAGTCTTTAAAGGTCAATGAAACTTATCTGTTGTCAGTGAAAAAGATTTTTCTGGCACTATGAACCCTGCATCTTATCATGCTTCAGCTTGGGTGTAGAACAAGATGCACATGATTTAGTTTAAATTTGATCTGGAAAATTTGTTGTTTTATGTTGAATCCATATTTTTACACATTTTGTAGATTACATTCATTTCTTTGGTGTTAATACTGCAAAGGCTTGTAAAATTTTAATTTATTATGTTTTTGCTGCAGTAAAAATTTCATTCTACATATATGATGAATTGGAACTTATTTTTGTTCTTAAATATTACAACTAGATAAAAAGAAGTTTTTATTTAAAAATTACTAGGGTGTAATTGCACCCTATTTTAGTCAACTGTTTTAAGTTACCAAAGGTTAATTTACACATATTTTTATTCAGCGTTATATTAGGTAGATTTGCACCTCTTTTAAGTTTTTGTTTTAATTTTAATTAACCATTTCAACATATATTCTAGTTTTTTTATTTTGATTTAAACTCTGTAATATCTGATCATATCAGGAATATTCTTCTCTGTTAACAGGATAATTCGCAAATCTAAATTAAGCTCTTACTATTTTCGGTTAACTTGCTGGAAGTAAAGATTTCATTATCAAAGAGTAATCTGAAAATCCAACTAATTTTTAGCTAGCTTTTAGTAAAATTTTGGTAGACTAACCCCCCCCCCCCCCCCAAATGGTTTTACAATTCAGGTTAGGTTAACTTGATCTGTCGTGCCTGGTTATCTACCCTCAAGCCTCCTTGGGGCACTATCTATGAAGACCGCTCTATGGTGGTTTCCTGTGATTAGCTTACAGTGTCTTAATTTTGTTATCTACATATATAAAAAATATGATATATACTGTATAGGTTGAGAAGTTTCCAATTGGAACAAAACCATGTTTGATCTTTTCTGGCGAAGCTTTTGAAGACCACGAGGACTTAAAACAGTTAAAAAATATTCTTATAGGTAAGTGTCCATTTTTGTATTATGCGTCTATGAAGTAATACCTACATATTTTCCCTTTAGAATAAAAAAGGTTCCTGGTCGTCACAGGGGCGGTGTACAGCGCTCCTAGCCAATTTAATAAATGTCTAAAATAGCACTGCCATTGATTTGGATGAAATTGGATTTCATGGAACAAAGTTCTCGTGTGCATCTTGTTGTATATTTTGTGTGTGACCCCAAAGGTTACTTTACGGCCCTCTAAAAAATGAGGTTGGCCCAAAATTGTACTTTTTCGAAAAGAATCCATTCCTGAAGCCAAAAATGGATGAAATTAGATAATATTTATTATGTTTATTGCAAGCATATACTACGGGTTTTTGAAAATATTGATTTTTGTGACCAAGGTACAACCTGAGAGCTAATAAAAGTTGAGAATTCTTATTTTTACAATTAAAAATCACATCCGTTAGATTTTGATTTAAAAAAAAGTAGTTTGACCTAAAATGTATTATAAATGTCTCCAGAAAATTTCATCAACTAATAACGTACAGAAAATGATTTTTTGTGTCAGAAATTGACCATATATGTAAATCCTGTATCCACTAAAGTTAAAAAGAAGTTACCAGTCTGACATTGTATAGACATAGCAAGCTGGATAATTTAGGAGAGCCTCCAAACCCCCGCCAGGTACACCGCTTCTCATCACTAACAATAACATCAGTCACTAAAGAAGCCATCTCAAAAAGCCAATGCATTCATCAAAGAGTATGTAAACGTCAGTAGACTTGCCAGAGTTCCCACACTGGACATCCCCATCAAACAAGACAATAAAAGACAATGCAGAAACTGCCTTGGTGAGAACGCCGGTGTGTTGTAACTTCTCAATGGCAGAACTCCAATCAGTGCTTATGAAAATGCCCAAAGGCAAAACCGAAGGCCCCGACCAGAACCTGGGACCGAATAGAAAGAAACTTATGCTGCGTATTATCAATACTACGTGGGAAACCAAGCTAACTCCCAACTGCGAAAACTGTGCCACACCCGAGACCACATGTCACCTTATCTTACACTGCCCAATCTACGATAGAGACGAAAATAGACAATTGGTATTCCACCCTACGATCAGATCATCGAAGAGAAACCCGAACTAGTGCTTAGTTTCCTGAGGCACATCGGCCTTCTGTCCCGCGACTAGAAAGCGCAAGAACATAGAGAGAGAGCTGTATAGTTATTTTTTAATATTAGCTACTTAGGCATAGAGTGCGAAAAACTAAATCTTTTGGCTATAACAAAACTTTAAAATAATACTCAATAGTTTATGGATCAGAATCTGCAAATTTTGTCTCATAAATAAGTAAATAATTCACTTATTTTCAGCCTAGAAACTTCTCTGCACTTTAGTGTATTTATATGGGAAGATGAAAAATTTAATTTCCCAATAAAATATGAATACTTCATAGTTGGTACATCTATTCTTTATCTGGTATGCTATAAGAGTGAAAGTAGAAAAAGTCATAGCTATATTCAAAATCATAAATTGAGAGCCATTGACTTTGGGACTAGACCTGGCCGATACATAATAAGCAATTTTTCTGAAGTTCAATTTTAGGGCAGGAAATCATTCCAAAACTACTAGAAATGTCCTAGCAACTATTAATAAACTATTTTATAGATGAATAAAAAAATGTTTAAACAATTTTTGCAGACCTGTCCCAATATGCTGGGCCTCGTAGATCGGCAACCATAAAAGTGAGGCATCCCAGTTTCTAATACATTAATTCTATTGTCTTGCTAATTCAAAATCTGAAACTTGAGCAAAATATGATGTCCTGTTTGGATTTTTTTAAACTATTTCAATGAGTTCGGCCAAAAATATCGATTTTTTCCTAAAAAATCATCAATATTTTTTTAAAATATTTATGGATTTGTGTTACTGAGTGACTAGTGGACCTACACACCAAATTTGAAGCATATCTGACAAACTATTTTTTGGACCTGATGACGTCATTGGACCATAATTGATTTTTTCCTCTTAAAAATTTCCAAATTTTTGCTCAGTTAATGCATGGGATGTATGATATTCTTGAAGGGGGGGAACCCTCTCCTAGACAAATACAATTTTTGTCCTGACGATGAGGGATTACCACACTTAGATTTTAGAATGTACATTTTGTCAAGATTAGTACCATTTTTCATGTGATAATTAGGTATAAAATCTATTAGAAAAATAGATTAAACAATCTTATTTGAGTGCCTACTATAAATTGTGTACTAGTGAAGTCCACGGAGTGTCAATCATTTTATGCATTGTGACTTAGAGATAAATTTCTAACAAATACAGTTTTGTGAAAGAAGATCGATTTATAATTATTTTAGCTAAATTATGTGTTGTAACATAGGGTATGATATTTTTTGAAGACCAGTTTGTTCATCTCTGAAAAAGATAATCGGTAGAAGATTTTCTGTTTCAAACTTGAGATAAGCAAACTGCTGGATCATTTATAAATCTATGTTTGTAGACGCATAGAGAAATTTGTTGAATTTCTCCAGTAAACCTCTGCCCATAGGTACAAATCATAGATATTGTATCTTACATAGATTGGCAATCTAAAATATTCCTGTACTAAACTGTGGCACACCGCGTGTATGGCAATTACATGTTTTTGATTGGTTAAAATTAAACAGATATCTTAAAATAAAATCATTTTTCAGAAGACATTTTTTTATATTGAATAATAAACTTATAAAAATAAACAAAAACACAACAAATATTGAAGAATTATTGTTTAATATACCATAAGACAGGTATAACGGTAGAGAGAAATCTATTTTGAAAAAATCGTTGATAGTAGTACAAATAAGTAGTATACATATTCTATCATAATTTATATGATTTAGTAAGCACTGGACATGGTATTGATAAAACAGGTAATAATGATATAGCTAATAAAATATAAATATAAATATTAGTGTTATTCAATAAGTGTACCTCATTAATGCAGTATCTTGTAAAAGTTGTCCAATGCCAATGGACATGGTATTGTTAAAACAGGTAATAAAAATACTAGCTATAGAGATATCGATATATGAATAACTGCTATAAATGTAATTTCATTAAATAACACTATAACTACTTACCGATGAAAAGTGATGCTTCAATTTTTTGAAAATCGATTTGCACAGCCTATAGCACAACATGAGATAACCATACTTTTGCCATACAGAACCGAAACTTAGTAATAACATTCAGTTAGATTTCCAATCTATTGTATTAAAAGTAATATACAATATCTATGGTACAAATAGTCGACTAAATTGCGTGTTTATTGTATTTTTTTTAAATAAATTTTCAATTCTCAACGCACAGTTCCTTTCGATAAATATTATGAAACTATAATTAGGATTCTCTTTCTTGATTCTCCTGTATTGAGTAATACACATCGAGAAAGAACAGAAGAGATAAATTGAACTATTCTGGTTTTGGTGTGACTCTAATAAAGATAGGAGTTACTTGCGATTCAGTATAAACATATATTAAAAATATGACTTGGTATTTACATACTTTATGAAGTTAATGTTTAATTTTTATTGTTGTAGACACTTTTCTCGATATTTTAGATTTATTTCGAGGGCCAACAGTAGAACGAATAAACATCAAAGGTCTGGAACATGTACTACATTTTTCAGTGAAATCGGATAATTGCATCACATTTCGCTCATATCGATCAAATGTGGCAGAGACAAATGCAGCTAAAGGTGCTGTAGGTGGAGTTCCAAAAATAGAATTAACAGAAGTAGGACCTCACATGGATCTTTTAATCAGACGAACTCAATTGCCGACAGTGGTGAGAAAATTACATAAAACTACGAGCTTCAGTGACAAATTAACACATTTTTAATACCTGGTAGATCCAGGTACGATGGACCCCCTAAACTAATATTATATTGAAACCTGGTACACATGCACGAAATCAAAAGGGGGAGATTTTATATTAAAAAATTTTCTGGACCTTTACTAGCAGCCCTATAATGTCATGAATTAGTCTGGAATGAGTAAAATTAAGGTTGGAATTTGGATTTTTTAATTTAACTAATTTTATCTACTTAGGCCATGGGTACACCACCAAGCATTTCACTTTTTTATTTACCCTTATGAGAACGAAACTGGCCTTTTTAGACTTATTTTAAAATATTTTTTATAGAGAAAACATTCATATTTAAAATAAATTATTACAAAATAAAGCGATCATTCATATATTTTGCCATTAGTGAATAGTATAATGTGCTGCTCCAGAAATTTTTATTAATAAAAACAATGGAAAACTTTACTAGTGTCTGTCAACGTTTCAATTAAAAACAATTTGCTTTCAAACGTACATTCCATATTTTATCAGTATAGTAATACTATATTTAAAAACTAATTACAAAATTGTACTTCAAAACATTAAAATCTGTGGTTAATATAAATCATTGAAGTTCAGTATGATAAATCTATGGTAGATCCATAGATATGTCTATGCTAAATCATTGCACCTCAAATAGATATAAAATCAATAAATTGTATTAAACCGCCTCGTGATAGCTATAGTTCAATGATTGTTTTACAAAAACGCTATTAATTATGCAACACCCTATAGAAATAGTAGACAATAAATTTTCATCCACAGAATCATTGAAAATGGTGTTAATTTCTATTCACACATAAAGAAAAATTTTGCTCAATTTGATTTTTTTTAAATTCACTACATTTCTTAATTTGGACCTTGGAGAAGGCTGCCGCATTCAATGGCATTTTAAATCTTCAACTAACATCCATAATTATCAGCTTATTAACATCTTTTACATTGACCAACATACGTTCCGTTTTTATAAACTGACGTTGCGCCCGAAGTATATTTTGTTTGAGTTTCGTCAATAATGCATTCCTTGTATTTTAGTCCTTAAATGTGCAGTCTCGAGAAGACAGTGATGGATGGAAAAGTAGATGGTTGCGGTATCAGGCGTCCACCAAAAATACGCTGGATTGATGGTGTCAAACAAATGACAGAAATGGACAATGGATCGGACCTGATGTCGTTAAAAGTCATATTAAAAGCTACAAAACCACCCCAGACCCCATGATCGACTCCACACATCCATATATTATATATTCATTCCAAATTGTTCTTTTTAAAATATGTTCCCAGTCGATATATTATCATTTTTGATTTTAATATATTTCAGCATGTCAATTGAAAATATATACTTTACATTAAAATGCTACAGTTGACAAAATATTCCGTGGTTCACATGCAATGCATTATGATACAGCTACATTGGAAAAAGTCAATTTAGACATGGATGCGGCACTGGGGAAGCAATATGAACAATGAGAACAATCATCGAAAAAACCTTGAAAATGATAATTAACTACATACATATATGCCTCATCGACTTTCAGAAGGCATTTGACAGGGTAAATTGGGAAACAATAATGGAAATACTCAAAAAATTAGGAATTGACTGGAAGTACAGACGCCTCATTCAAGATATCAACCTAAATTAGAAAGCAACCATGAAACTAAACAATGAAGAAACAAAACCGGCAACAATTGGACAAGGATCCCTACTATAAACGCTGTATTTCTCAATAAACACAGAATGTATGGTGATAGAAACAATTGACCACATAAAAATGCAGTAAGCATATGAGGTGAAATAACTAAAGAAGTGCGATTCGTAGACTATCAAGCAATGATAATACATTCAGAAGAAGGACCACAAAGCAAAGAATTTCAACATGAAGATAAACATAATAAAGACAAAGGTCATGCGAGTTTCAAGAAATGGGCAGGATGAAATGAACATTACACTTCACAATCAACAAGTTGAACAAATCAAACCTTTAAATGTTTTGGAGCAATTATCAAAGCGGATGGAAGGTGCAGTAACGAAATCCTTGCAAGGATTGCCATGGCCAAAGGGGCATTTAATGAGAAGAGGAGAATTACTATTAAAAACATTACGACCAAAAACTAATAAGAAAATCGTATGGAGTATAGTACTATATGGAGAAGGAACCTGGACAATGCAAGAAAAAGATACGAAGAAACCAATAAGACCAGAAATGTGGATTTGGAGAAGAATGCAACAGATAACATAGAAAGACATTACGACATATCAGGAAGTACTCCTACAAATCAAAGAAAAACCAGTTTGTTGGAAAGAATATTCTAATCACAAGAACAAAGAATTGGATTGGACATATAATACGCCGAAAACAAATGATCAAAACAATTCTGGAAAGCCCGATTTCTAGGGAAACGTGGAAGACGAAATGCCAGAAAAGGGATGTCAGAATAATTTACACCAAACACCTATAGAGAATTGAAGGACCAGACAGCAAACCGAGGTGGTTGGAGAAAGTGGATGCCATAGAATTGAACCGGCCTAATAGCTGATTCCGCTGAACAAACTAGATAGATATTCTTAGCAGCAATAAGTGTATAGCAAGGAAGGAAAGAATTCGTGGGCAGAAGACAACATTATAAAGTATACATTGGTTCAGGGAGGGTGTGGAAAACGTTAAGATCTATGGAAGAGAAGATGATCATATTATCTTCTGAGAAAAATTTGTATGAGGCGGGGATTTGGATTACAGTTCACGAGACCATCAGACAGTAATTGGGTCGATGGCGGGTCACGGCTAGTTTGATTCCACATGACCTCGGCGGTCTGCTAATGCTGTATCGGTTTTATGGGTGTGCAGTATTGCTGGAAGCATTGGTTTAAAATGCATGATAAATTCAATTGTGGATCTGTGATATGAAATGGCTATATGTAACTCTGCAAAACCTCTTAAACCTATTACGTACATATATGAGGTAAAAAAAGGAGATCTTGTACAAACCCTTTAATCATTTGCGATAATGGTTTTTATATCCACGATCATTGTCGTGGATATGAAAAATAGTTATGTCCACGAAAATCATATTGATTCAAAAATGATAGAATAAGGATTAAAACATTTACTCAATTTATTTATGTACAACCCCTTTCAAAAGTAACCGTAACAATATAAAATAGTGAATTAAAGTTTCATAACGAATTCCACAAATATTTTCTGGATCACTATTTTTTAATGACATTTTCTAGAATTGTGTCATTGCTATTTGCCTAAATAATGGAGAACATTTCATTAAAAAATTCTGCGGAATTTGTTAGGAAACAATATTTTGCTGACTTTTATTCACTTTTTTATACTGTTACGGCTAATTTTGAAAGGAATTGTATTTGCATGTGACATAATAAAGGACAAAATGCATCGGCTAATATATTTTATTTTAGGTTTAAGCTTTGTATAAGTTGAAAATAAAACAGCCTGTATATAATATTATTATTATAACAAACACTGATTAAAACAAAATCTTAGATGAATAAATTCGATTGAAATTTAGAAATTCGAAAGAAAATTTTATACTGTATATAATGATTAATTCATCTGATTTAGTAAAATTTGAACCAAAGTGATGGTATAGTCAATATATAGATATAATTTGGTATTATGTTGCCTCAGCTAACACTAACGGTTTCGAATGAATTAAAAATTAAATTATGTCAGAAAACAGATACTATAAAGTATTTCATTTAAATTTATCTATTCAGAAAAAAATGTTATATATGTAGTGATAAATATTCTATCTATGCGTTTGCTATTATGATTTTGTTTTAATTTTAATTTTTAATCAATCACTATAATATACTGGCTGAAAATACGATATTATGTGTACAATTTTTATAAATCTGTCACAAATTTTATGGAAAGTCACTAAGTATTTATGTAAATTATAAATTAAATTATTATCGCTTATTAAACTATTATCTGCTGTAGATATAACCTTTCTAGCTATATCCAGGATCAGTGTCGTGAATATTGACCAAATCTACGAGCCCGTTCGTGGTTATAATACAATGTAAGCAAGATTCATAACCTGCATTACAATCATGTGCTAATTTTTATTGCAAGTACCACAAAGCCATTCTTTATCCCTTACAGAATCTAAAAGATGTGTCTGACATTTAAGCAAAATGTGTTCACAATTACTTGAATTTATATTGCTGGCATTCTATATCACTGCCAATGTACAGTCAAGTTTCTCTAATGTAATTTTGATGGGACTTTCTCAATTCAACTGGATTAGAAAAATACCATATTAGAGGACATTTTAGAAAAAAAAACTTTTAGAAATGTGTAGTTTCAAAAAATATCATTTATTTTTAAAAATACACATTTCTAAAAGTTTTTTTTCTAAAATGTCCTCTAATATGGTATTTTTTTAAAAAGTTGAAAAAAGATATGTTGAGTATTCAGCACTATTAAAAATAATTAACAAAGCATACAATTGACCAGTTTAAAAATAGGTGTTGGTTGTGAGGGAAAACAAGCTACCAGATTAGAAAAATAACTGGATTAGAGAATACCATATTAGATCAACTTTGTATACAGAGTGGCCCATAAGTCTATATACCCAGTCATAGATAATGAAAATTTTTAAAAATTGCATTATATGTATAACCATTTATTTACAAACAATACAGTTCCTTATATAACTATTTATTTACAAACAATAAAGTTTAATTAGCAACTCTGTAATGTTCAATTAAGTTGACAAGTGCTCAAAATGACCACCAGACACATTGATACATTTATGATATAGGTTGGGTATTGAATAACAAATTGATTCACATAAGGCTTGAGTAAAAGTGGCAAAGGCAGAATAATTTCCTCACATAAATGCTCAAGACTTCTTGGTCTGTTACCAAAAACAATATCTTTAACTAATCCCCACACTGTGAAGTCTAACCACATTAGATTGGGTGCTTTGGCAGGCCAATCCACTGAACCTCTTCTCCCCAGCCACCTATGAGGGAATATTGAGTTGAGAAATTCATGGACTCCTGAGGCATAATGTGCTGGAGCACCATCTTGTTAAAAATGCATAAAAGGAAATTTTTGGGAAGTGTTCAGGAGTGGAACTAGTTGTTCTTTAAGCATCTTCAAATAGGATTTTCCGGTTGCTGTTTCTTGAAAAAAGAATGCTCCCACAATTCCATTGCACCAAATGCCAGCCCAGACAGTTATACCAGGAGAATTTAATTCTTTGGATGTAGCAAGGTGAGGATTGCTGTCTATCCAGAATACACAATTGTGACCATTCACCTTCCCATTTAATTTTAAACTGGGCCTTGTCACTCCACAAAATGTTTTGAAGAAAATGTTCTCCTTGATCATTAAATTGTGATAAGAAAGTTGTGCAAAACTGTTCACGTCAGTTGTAGTCTTCATTTAGATGATGCAGTAATTGTGGATGATAGCACTTGAACTTCAGTTGTTTCATGATTCTCTGTAGAGAAGATTGGCTAATGGATAACTCAGAGGATGCTCTCCTTTGAGATTTTGTCGGACTCTGAACAAATGATTGAGCTACCAATTGTGCATTATCATTGTTGCAAATGGACTTCCATGGACCTGATAATAGATTTTATACATTCTATGGAGCAGAAGGTAACATATTATTAAAATTTCAACAGATTTATATGAAAGAAGTAACTTTTGTATGTGTGCAAATATCTTTAAAATGCTACAAAAAATCTTAAAAAATAAATAAATATACCATCATTATCTGACTAAACTATGGCTTGCTGTGTTTTATTGTTAACATTTTCAGAAACTACTTGCAATTTTAGCTATTTACGAAAATATCATTGAAAGGGATAGGTTTTAGTAAACATTTCTAAAGAATTTTTTTTCTTTAAAATGCTACAAAAATCTTCACATTGGTTATTATTAAAAAATAGTGTATTAATATTGTAAGAATTGTAAATTGTCTATGGCAAATTATTAGTAAATATTAATGTATTAACATTGTGAGTATTGTGTTGTAATAGTAGCACTATTCTTAGGGTCAGATATTTCAATAATAGAAAACCCACTATTATTAATTTGTCAAGTAATAGAAAATTCACAATTATTACCAACATTTTTTACTAGACTATGGCTTGCTGTGTCTTATTGTTATTCATATTGCTATTACTATTTAAGAATATTCATTAAAATAGTAATTAATTTAAAAAAAACAATATTATTATTATAATAAAATATTTATATATTTGCCTCTTTATTTCTTTAGGAAATTAATGCAATCTAATATTTGATCCATCATCCACTTAAATCTCCATATCTGTTATTACAATTGACATTATTCCAGTGTAATAAATTAAGATGTCAAAAACAAAACTCCATTTGTACATCTTTAGTAACTATATTGGAGTCATTACTCTGTAAACTACTTGATAGATAAAACTATATAATTTCAAAATTTGAATTTCTAACCATAGAGAGCACCAGGTTTTTCATTGACTAATTTTTAAAATGCTGTAGCCCTTTGTGTATCTATGTCCCAAATTTAATGCATATATTTCCTACCACATAGGCATCTAATAATGTGAAAAAATTTCAAACCAAGAAAAAAAAGTTAAGGATTTGTATTTCTACTTTGACAATTATAATCACCTTTAGTTATTAGTTCTAACCATTGGAATTAGATTGATTCAAATTTTAGCATGAAATTTTGATATCCAAAAATGGTAAACTAATTTTAAAAACTGCCAAGTTTCACAGGAATTATAAATCATTTGAAAAGTAAAAAATAACGCCCTGTATAATTAATGTATATTATTCAGTGCTTCAAAATTGACAATATATTCATGAAAATGGTCATTTAATCACTATTCTTTGTCATCTCCTGTGCTTTGTACTAGATACATAAATTAGGGGTCGATAGTATGAATTAATTTTTGTTGGAACCATTACTATATTTATATCTTTTGAACATAGTCATATATATATATATTTTTTGTAGTAAAAGTTGGAAACATGCGAGTGGCCAATAAGCGCCACGATTCTGGAAGTGAAAAAATTTCTGGAGATGAAATTGCAAAACAAGAGGCTGAATTTAATACCACGTAAGTACATTACCAATGCAATAAATTATCTACCATCAGTAACCGTTTTGTTGGGCTCCACCTATTGGAAAAGGCTGAGGAAGTAAGAATAAATACACTTACCTCCAAAACCTAAGCACTTAGTATCACCATGGTTATCCAACACTGCT
Source organism: Parotoplana pacifica (assembly GCA_034780595.1). NCBI lineage: Eukaryota > Metazoa > Platyhelminthes > Proseriata > Otoplanidae > Parotoplana > Parotoplana pacifica. Next base: position 2,594 of record JAUYWI010058312.1, on the reverse strand, counting down.
TTACAGATTGCAGAAGCTTGAAAGAACCAACCTCATTTTCAGATATGGCAAGAAATACAGAAAGCTGTGCAGATATTCAACATCAAGCTAGGATTGACAAAGAGTTCTTCTACATACAAAGAGTTATCAAATCAGCCAATGGGTCAATCATTACTAATAAGGACGATATAAAACAGCGCTGGAAAGCTTACTCAGAATTTTTATGAAATTACTGATACCCACGATCTTGAGCCAATTTTTCTGAAGTCTGAAATCATCCAGGTTATTAAAGATCTGTCAATAAACAAAGCTCCAGGTGACGATAATCGTTCTAGCGAAATTTGGAAACTCAAAAAGGTGGTATATGAATCTATGTGGTTCTCTTGAATCTGAAATAAAATCTGGATCACATGTTCTTGGCACAATGATTGGAAGCGATCGGTTTCATTGCCCTTTTAAAAAAGGAAAATTACAGAACTATAGTTATAATATCACACAAGCAAAATTATCTAAAGGAGACTTCAAAATTTTGAAAACAATCAACTTCCACACTGCTCTTTTGAATATCCTTTACAAAATGGGTTGCTCTACTCACATGATCAACTTACTCAAGAATCTCTACACCGACCAAATGGCTGCCATTAGAACCATTGATGGGGACACAGATAGTTTCAAGATTGGCAAAGACTTCATTTTGTCTCCAATGTTGTTCTGATTTGCAGAACAGCGCACAAGGCGTACACATAGGGCATTAGAACCATCAACAACTTCAGATACGCAGACGATACAACACTCATCGCTGAATCAGTCAAAAAAGAAAATGTAGGATAACAAAAATCATGACTAATACTTTATGATCCAACATGAGAACTATGAGATCGTGAATCAATTTAAATTCCTCGGCTCAATGATTAACACCAAAGGAGATACAATTCATCCGAAGAATCACACTCTGATGATTAACCTCCAAAGCATCGGGAAAGACCATGACTTTAGCAATCACCTAAAGATTATGCTTGTTAAAACTCTTGGTGTCCCAATTCTTCTCTATGCCTCTGAATCTTGGACTTGCACTCGCCTCCAGACGCAAGATTCAAGCATGCTAAGTCTGGTGTTGGAGACGTATGTTATGCATTCCTTAGATGGCTAGAATGTCTAACACAACTCTTCTGCAGAAGGTGGCCCCTCTGATCCTCAAGAACAGGTTGAGCTACTTTGGGCATATCATGAGAACCAAGGGAGAAAATCTCGAACGGGACATGATGTTAGGTATAATGGGAGGATCCAGAGGACTGGGAGACCCCGTAACAGGTAGCTTGATGAAATAAAACTGATCACCAGTCTTAGCCTCTCTGAATTGCAAGAAACAGTCCTGGACAAAAGAAGTTGGCGTTCTCTCATTTGGTTGGTCGCTAGGAGTCGTCCTCGACTCGGTGGCACCAGGTAAACCTATGCAAAATACTGAGAAATTTGTCTCCAGTTGATTAGATATTTATCTCTTTCTAGTTGACATTATATGTATTTGACTCTAGTATTTTGATGCTTGCATAACCAAATGTTTTTGGCATAGAATTATCTATCTGTGTAATTGAATGTCAGAGACGTTATTTATTTTTATGATTATGTGATTGCCCCAAATTAAGACTATGTGACCATTTAAATTCAGGGGGTCGGTTTCATTCACAAAGCGGTATTAGTTAATACCAGGCTTAACTGAGGCTAAAAATAGGTAATATTTACCTATTTTTAGTAATATTGTCTATTTTTAGCCTCAATTAAGCCTGGTATTAACTAATACCGCTTTGTGAAACCCACCCAGGGTTTTTAACTTTTTGAATGTCAGCTTCGGTATTTTGTTAAAAAAAACTTACAGCACCGAAAATGGAAAAAATATGGCAACTAAGATTTGTTCACTAGATTGAAATATCTTAAATGCTTTTATAAGAGTATTTGTTACAAAATAGTATATGTACAACATAATTTAATTTTGAATAATTTAAAAATTCTCTTCATTGTTGTTTTGTGTGTATTGTGTCTGTTTACTTGGTATCTAACTACCACTTCCTTCGACTGTTCACCAGTGGTCCGTCTTTTCCATGAATTTGATTTTGTTGTATCTATTTTAAATAGAACTTTTTTTTCTGATTGCATTTTGTCACGAGCTGTGTGTTTTTTATGAATCTACATAATAAAATTTTGAATTCAATTTAATTTATTCTAGAACTCCTCAAAAACCTGACACGGTTGTAATATCTGGAGCGGTGACAAAGGTAGGTATGCTGTACATTATTTTATAATATTTATTGTATTGTTACTAGACATATTTAAATGAGATTTTAAGATTAATTTTCCATCTACAAAAGTAAAAATTTAATAATCAGTCGTGTTTTGTTAAGTTTGATGGTATGAGTAACATGGGAGAAATTTGAACTTAACTGATCACACATAACCAGGAGTGATCTGTTCAGAATATATCACAATGGTTTTTATTCCATAGTTTTGACATTTTATTTTATCCATTAATTAAACTAACTAAATTGATTACTATACAGCCCCGGCCACTTCTAACGCCCCTATGTCAAAAAATTGATTATTTTTCAATATTAGTCACAATA
>JAUYWI010058301.1:0-16400 GCA_034780595.1 Parotoplana pacifica | reverse complement strand
TTAGTAGACAGTAACAACTGTATTTAGCAACCTATTTTTTAGGTCAACTACTAACAGTAGTAGAAGAAATTAAATCAGACGGGAACCTAAGCTTGGCTCAAGCTATTTTCTTTTATCAAATAGAAAGTGTTCTTTACAGTTGTGGGAACACTTTCTATTTGATAAAAGATTAAATAGTATTTTATTAAATTATTGTTTTTACAATAAATATTTAAAAATTATATCTACTACTGTCAAGCGTAGAAGTAGTATGGCAGGATAATATATGATTTTAAGTTTTTTGTCATAATAAAGAGTAGTCATGTTTTATTATGTAAATTAGTTGGTATTTCTATTCAATTATTCAATTACACATAATAAATATCTGTGATTCGTTTTGGTAAAAAAATTAAAAAAGAGTCGATTGTATTGGCCCCCGGTAGCTCATTCGATAACTGAAGTAGCAAACAATGTGATGGTGCATTAATTTCTAATTCAGTCAACGTGTAGGTAGCTATTTTTAAGGTTCTAAATAAAACAAGCAGACCGCCTACGATGCGCTGTCCTTAATGAACGGTTACCCTTTTTCTATCTTTTTCTATCTGTATTTAAATACACAACAGCTAAATTAGGCTTCTTTTTATTGCAGGAACTCTGTAGCTGATAGCTTTCCAACGTAGCCGAAATAGAAATGAAATGCCACTGATGTTGTTTGTTAGTGTTGTAAATACACCATCAAGTCGGGATAGGCATATCATATGTTAATTTAAAAAGTATTTTTATAAGCTGATTCACAATTTGCACATTACCTACTTATTATTGTCAGACATTTGCTGCATTTTGAACTTCCATTTATCATTAATTTTTGGGTAACTACAAAATTCAAGTAGGTACGCCTGAAAAGTTGATTGTTCATCTACTATTGACAATAATTAAAAAATGAACCAACAATTTAATTTAATGTTTACAAAGTAAGCTTACCTATATCGTGGATGAAAAGGAGGCAAAAATATAATACAAAATATATCAAAAGAAAAATATTGAGACAAGAGTATTGAACTAATGATGTTAAAATTTACACTCAATTATCCTGCAACATCTGTCAAGGTTGGGGGAAAATTTTAACATCATTGTTGCCAGTTTATTTTTTTTCAGAGCAAATCTTTGTCTTCTGATATATTTTTTGGAAAATTAGACAATTAGAGTTCTTTTCAGATATTTTGATTGTTTTCGGTGTCTGTATATATAGTTTCATGGTCTATGTTATAGACCAGTTATTCCCTTTTCTGAGTTTTTCCGGTTTTTGGGTCGCACAAAGAACAAATAGTCACCCTCACACATCTTGCTGCAGATTGCAGATTGCAGTTGCACATTTATTAGGTTGGATGATTGCAAATGAACAGAAGAAAGAAAATCTATTGCCCATGTCAGCATCTGAATTTTCCTATTAAAATGTTTCATTTTTTATTATTAATCTTAAACACATTAATTGGCCAGAACCTGCTTTGACAGCGTGAATGCCTTTTAATAAATAAACAGGCTTCCAATACTTTTCTTCTGGTTTTTTCTACTTTTTCTCTTTTTATACAAAATTTGATGCAAATTGTCTTTACTTTTATGCTTTGATATGAAATATACGAACATTATATATTGCTCAGCCTGTGATTATGCCTGGCTGATGAGGCCCAAAAAGGCCGAAACAGCTGTCCTGGGCTATCATTGCAAGTAATATAAATAAGTAGTATATATTTCTTAAAGTATACCCCCTGTTTTTTATTATTACTCTTAAACAGCATCTGAATTTTCATATTAAGATGTTTCATTTTATTTATTTATTTTGTTTTTGTACACATTCTTGGTTGTGAAGGCTACCAATTTTGTTAATTAATACTCATACAATAAGGTAATTTTTTGACAGAATTACTACAGATGCATGTATTTTTGTTATTCAGAGCCCTGTGACCTTCGTGTGGCCTGCATACCACTGTCTGCCAGCTTTGGTCAATTGCCCTAGTAGGGGTAGCTATCTGTTTTCCCATGAATATATTCCAGAACAATTAGAACTGGAGCCAGGAGAGGTAACCAATTATTATTGGTATTCCAATACTCTGTCCTAGCATTCTGCTGGAAATGGGTTTTCTTTAAAATAATTATGTTATTTTTATAATGTTGTTTATTTTATTATGCATTGTACTTTCGAATAATTTTAAATTATTTCAATAAAAATATTATATGTAAAATATTTTCCGAAAATGCTTTTTTTGCAAACTAAAGACAATTCCAATTTTCTAATTTCGTGTAACATCAACAGCAGTCAGTATCTTGAATTATAAGCCTATTGGATATATTATTTATTTAAAAAACGGGCTTTTTCACGTTTATCCAATAGACAATTTGGCAGACGTCGATTCCCAGATACCCGAGCACATATAGAGAATTGTAATGCCGATAATAATTGATCACCTTTTCAGCTATCCTAACCCCTCGTAGCTCCTGGTCTAAATGTGTCAGATTTTTTTTAATGTGAAAATTTCCTAATAAAATAAGCACTACGCCACACGGCAATAGAATTATTTCTACTTTACTTCCCCTGAAAAAAGATAATTTGATTGTTTAAAAGTTTTCGCCAATAAAACTTTTCCGGTTTTGAATTTTCTTTTTCTTTTTTATTATAATCTTTCATTATTTCCTTCCGATTTTGTTTGTACTAAATAATATCTTATCTGCCACACTTTCGGTGGATGCACTTTCTATGGAAAATCAATTAAGAACCCTTGAAGTGAAAGATTAAAACTAAGTGTTTCGCCTCAACTAAAAATAGAATTTTTATAGTTCCCTTCAACTGAAATTCATAGAGCCCTTTAAATATCCATTTGGCTTTTTCAACATTTGGTCTATTGTCAATGGATATCTTGGTCGTCTATCTTGTTGTAGACAGACCATTCAAACGGTGTGTTGGCCATTGTGAAGAGAAACACAAAATTTATTTTTATCATTATTTTATTATTTTGTTTTGTGAATTATTCACAATCTCTATATTTTAAACTGACTGTTGAGTCGTTTCCTTTCAGTGGGTAGGACAAAGTGAAATGGTTGCGTGTGCTATGCTAACTGGAGTGAATAATATTATTACATTAATTTATATTCTTACATCAGTAGTTATATCCTTATACTGTCGAAAAAGAGCTACCTACATATTTACAAAATCATGTCGTGCATTCAATAGATTACGTACTTAACCCATAGCAGAATTATTCCATATTTATGAAATTGTCCACAACTTTTACAATAATATCCACACACCATTAGCTCTCCTTCTTTATCTTATCTTTCAATTAATTCATTTTATTCCATTTTAATCCTATTAATATTTTGTATCTTGGGGTAGGTAGGCAAGCAGACAACAAGACGCGATATATTCTATTTTTGAATAAGTGTTGTTTCTAGACATAGCAAAGACAAAAAGAGACAAATTATTGCTTTTTATGTAGATCAAATTTATTTTTCTCTTTTCTTGAGCCTTTGTACGGTAAACTAACTTAAGTTTTTTATGTGAGAAATATAACATTTTCCAATTATGTTTTTTATTACCGAATGTAGACTTCCTTCAGATAAATAAAAACAACATTTTTATACAAATCTACAAATTGAATTTTACTTATACATTCCATTTTTCATTAAATAACATTTTAGTGGATAATTATTGTTTAATGTAAATTTTGTAATAACATAAGTTCAAATTATCCAACGTAATATGTTTTAGTAGGTACATAATATTTTGTTAATAGCTTGTGTGGATACTTTTATTTTTCGTTTCCTTTCATTGGGTAGGACAAAGTGAAATTTACTTTTTATTGTAGGGAATAGTGTCAGTAGGTATACTTTATTAGGACAGAAGTTTTAAAAATACTATGGTTTATTTTTTATTGTTTATATAATTTATATTGTATTTACGATTAGAAAACAAAAAACGATTTATACAGGGTGTTCAAAAAATTCTTGGAATTTGTGTCCTAGTGCTTCCTATTCCACGTCCTATTCAGGTCTTATACCAAAAACTCTATGCCTATAAATTCTATGGATATTAATATACATAGACATGACCATAGAATATTGACAGTGGAATTACTCTATGGACACGACTATAAATACATATAGATTTATTTTTTAATTATAGAAAATTCTAAATTCGATATTGTGCACAATTTAATTTGTAAATATACGGAAATGTATTAGATGTTATTACAATTTTCATAATGGATAACTAATCTTTAAATGAAAAGGCTTCGTAGATGATCACGTAAAATAGTATGACTCATGTTGCTGAAAAGTATTTAGATACTTTCAATAGAGCAGCACCTACTTCGAGTACACTCTACCTTTTTTAAAACTTATTTTTGGAAACTGGATCGGTAGTCAAGCGTCGTCCGCAATTTGGAAGACCTATAAGTGCCAGTGGAAATGATAATGTAGATGAAGTGAGATATGCTATTGATGAAAGTCGTACAATTTCAGTTCGAAAATTAGGTATCTCAACAAATAGGTATTTCAGTTGGCACTATTTCGAATATCCTACATAAAAAGCTCAAAGCACATTCTTAAAAGCCAACGTAGTCACAGGAGCTTGTGGATGGTGATGACGACAGAAGATGACAAGACTGCCAAAAATGAAAGAAACCTTCCAATGAGACCCAGATTATGTGTAGAATAAATCTTTACTGCAGAAAACATAAAAATAAGAAATAAAATCAGTCAAGCCCTTGACAGTATTAACATCATAGAAATGAATGTAATCCAACCAAAAGATGTGTAAAAATATAAATTTGGCTTCAACATAAAAACAACATCCCTTCAAGATCAAATCAAAACTATGGTTATCAACGAAAGGTTAAAAATGATAAATCGAAGTGCACATATATGTACATATATGACAAATTACCTTGAGCATATCATGTGTAACTAATTCAGGAATATCCTAAACATAGGAAATGAAATCGAATATTCTGCGTTTTGCCACCATTGTCTTGTCTTAGAGATTTCCAACCGGTTGATTTTCTTGAATGCTGAAACCAGACTCACCTTAAAAGACAATCATATTTTATGTACATATAATAGACCGTTGTGCTTTCCACGATTTTGTTATTACAGACTCCAAAATCATGTTTCATTTGAAGAAAAAAACGGTCGATTTACTATTGGTAAAATTAGAAGGGAGCCTTCTAATTGTCTTGGAAACATTCTTTGTAAAAATCATTCAGATGTTGGTTATCATTGAAAGGTGGATATTTAATCTTATTATTTTATTAATTTTATGGATATAGTTTCGTAGTGTCGTACCGAGGACATAGAAACTGAAACTTTGTTGAGGACATTCAAGGACATTGGAGGAGCTCTATGAACTTCAAATATAGTGGTGGACATTCTGCGATTCCAATTCACGTTTTCTTATTGTATAATATCCTAGAACAGGGAAGTTCCACATTAACAAGTTCTATTATTAAATAACAATAAAATAAATTGAATGCTCTAATGATTTTGACAGGACCGACGCAAATTTATTTGCCTTTATTAGATTTTGCACGCAAAAAATCCAACCAAATGAAACCTAATATTGGTGACCGAACACTCACCTCCCTCCCTCCTCTACTTTTGGCATTTATTGATTTTGAATATATTGTATAACCTTTAATTTGTTCACTAACAAATGAATGAACATGGGGACACGTCGCGTGAACTGCAGGAATCCGGCGGCTAACCGAACGCCAGCCAGGTGCCGCTTGCTGACTGTATCGTCTACTCAGTTTTATCCTGCTGCGGTGACAACAAAATCCAAATAAACAATAATAGAAAAGACAAACAATAAAATTATCTTAAGGAGGTTGATGTACGTACATAGTACTCTCTCCTATCTCAACCAGTTCGGTGCTTGCCAAGAAGCGAAGCGATTCAGTTTTCATTTCAATGTGTAGGTATTACTCACTCAGATACGAACATGTTTTTGTGCCGGCAATCAATATTAATAAATATGGTGTGCAGTCGGTTGTGAGAAGAATAATTAGTTTGTTTCTACTCTTATAATGCATTATCTAGAGGGATTATTGTATCTGTCGAAATTTACTGCAAACTACGTAGAGGTAGAATTAGTTAAAAAATATATACATAATTAGCTTGTTCTAGGTATGTACAGAATTAGAGATAATATCTAGAGTTTTTAATATCAAATAGTACCTCTAGGTATTAGATTGAAGGAAAGAATGCAATTTGGGAAGGACTGACAATAAAAGTTTTATTAAACAATAATGCAATAAAATATAAATAGTCAATACATTAGGTACTAAATTGTCGGGTTCATTTCATCAGATCCAAAAACTAGACGCTCTCCGTATAACTATAGGAAATGATAGGAGTTTTGCCAAACAAATAATTGATGTATATGTATGTAATTATGGAAAACTCCCAAATACCTCTAAAATCAGCTCTGAAATCGAGTCCAAATAATAGTCTGGTAAAAATATTAGATTTCTGTTTCGGTCTTTTCCAAGTCTGAGAATCGGAGTTGTAAAAAGCAGTACTTTATAGATTTATAAATGATAAACGAAGTTTGTATGTTTTTCCTGGTGTTTACTGTCACTGATGTATAGGTAGGTGTGTCTGTCTGGCGAGGTCAGTCAATGATTTGTTTCTGGTTCTGATTCCAATAGTTTATGCTAGTAGTGACGTTTCCAGAATTGACTAAAGGTTGGCTGGCCTACTGGTGGGGTGGGTGAATTGTCAGTGAGAGCGTGTGCTGTACAATTAAAAAAAGAACTAAAACAACTCGGTTTTGATCTCCACTTACGTTTTGACCTAGTTTAAAATCAACATTGCAGACACCTTCGTAGTCATTGTGATGATTTTCAACGGTGTTTCAGTACCTACTTAGAGCTATATGACACGATCTTATGAACACATTTAGTTTATAGATCAATTTTAAATATTATGGAGTTAGGTGCCTACATACATTGTAGAACGTGTCTGCATATACGAATTAGGATTGATTAAAAACCCTGTAGTGGATATCCCAAAACGAAAAATAAATGACAACACAGTATAGAAACTGTTTTCTCTCTAAAATGCAGGGTGACCCAAAAATGGTGCAAACATTTATTTGTCATAAAAACTTATTTAAACACCAGTGATATATTGAACTTACTTTCTATTTATTTATTCAAAGATTTTTATGAAATACCCCCACCAATTGTTTGGGTCACGGGGGATCAGCATGCAGCAAAATATTAAACTATAGTTTCCATAGTAATGATAGGAAATGTCTATTTCCATAAAATCGTGCCATAAGTAGAACAAAATGAATTCTATCTACTCAACAAGATGTTGTTTGCCTCATTGCAGTGCACCAGATCTATGCAGGGGTATCGGAGAAGGAGCCATTCACGCTGGCAGTGGTGGTGACGGACCTGCACAATCACAATGTCAACCAGTACCGAGCCATCTTGTGGAGAAAAAATGTAAGCACGTTTAAAAGTACATAGTTACCATCAGAGTGAGTCAAACGTCTTTTGACGGAATTAATTAGGTCCAGAGACCATGCATGCACGGCGAGGGATATCTTCAAATAGTGAAGGAAGAGGTTGTGCTGGCCAGAATCCTCCCGTCGTTCTGGAGCTGGTCGAACATGCTTCTTCCAACAGGATGGGGTGCCAGTGCATCGCTGCTCGCTAACTATATTACAATTCCGTTTAAAGACTTTTTTTTAGAGAAACCACACAGAGAAATTGATCGCGTTACATTTGGTGAAATATCTTGTGGTCTCGGCTGTTAAAAACAGAAACGTTTCCGCGCGGCTAAGTTGAAAAAAATATGGCGACACATTGCACGTTGTGCCACTTTGCAACTTGTAGGGAGGATCATTTTTAGATTGCGACCCAACTCTGAAACACCCGCTGATGGCCGCCATCTTTAATTTTAATATTTATACACTTTTGTCTCTGCCTTTGATTCTAAGACAAAGAGAAAAGTGATTTCAGTGCTTACTCCCACATTTCCGGGGGTCAAGGAATCCAGTAAAATCACCGGTTTCAACTTCCAGCGCAGGTCATATTTGGTTCCAAGATGGCCGCCGTATTAAGCATAATTGCCCGTACAATATGACCGCCACCGACGTTAAAACAAATGGTTTTAATGCTTTCCCTAACGTCTAAATAATGGGGGGTCTTAGTTTTAAAGTTGTGTATATGAACAGTATTGTCAAATATGGTGGGCTGGCCATAATCAGTGTGTCCTAATCGAAAAATGATCCTATAGGAAAATGTGCTAAGTTTTCTATTTTCTTCACAAAGTGAAATAGTTTTTGACTTAGCTAGCCGCTGGACAGATAAGAGACCATTGAGGAACAATTACTCTTACTTCTATGGAAAAGATTAGGCTATTATGATTAGCGACAGGTACCTAGTTACATAGCACTCCACGTTGGTTCTTATTTTTACCTTTTACCTTTTACTACTTATAAAAATAAAATCTTGCAAGGAGCTAATCTTCAAGACACATATCAGACATTATCGGTATCAGAAGTGCATTGACAACTCACAAACGAATAAATACTTCCACATCAGAAAGTTTTCCTACTACATATAGGTAATTATCGAATCTACATATATGTATAGGTAGAGCTCAGTAGCTGGTTTAAAAAATACACGAATTATCTCTTTTTCCAAAGTAATAGTGGAAATCGAACATTTCCATTGACAGAATTTGAAAGAGGAAACTCGGGCAGGGTATTATTGACCTTTTAGCCTAAATGTTTTATGACAATTTGGCGTTATTAGTTTGTAGATAAATTGATTAGCGGAGACTTTATTGCCTATGGTAGTGGGAGATTTCCAATGATAAATCTATGTATAATAAATGTACTCAACTATTCGTTTGTTACAACTATTTAATTAAGTTGGAAAGATTAAGAGCACTTGTGGAAATGGTTAAAAGTATGTAGGTATATGCAATTTAGAAAGATAGTTTTAATTAATACATATCTTCTTTGTGCTATGGGGAAAATATTGTGGCCTATAATCAAATTTGAATTCATTTAAAAAGTAAACTTGTTAATTAATTATTCTGTCGTTCGGTGCACAGAAATAAATAAAAAGTCTATTTGTCGTATGTCTATGTTTGGTATGTAGGTACCTACGTCATTCCGTAAGGTAGTTTTGTTTTTTCAGGAATGTAAAGTAGACAATTAGGCAGAAAGAGGTACCTACAATAAACTATTTAAGAATAGAAAAATAACATCATCGAACGAATAATATGCTTCGCATTTCAGATATCTCAGGTTCGGAAAATCAAATTGACACAAGAAGCAATGCACTGCAGAGGGCTTTTAATTGTTCTGTTATGTTACCTAAACGTTTTATTGTAGCTATTTTCTTTATATTTACGCCTAATCGTGCATCATAAAGTCTTTAACTGAGTAATGGTTTTCTTTATTTCAATCCAGGCCGTTTGTTTCGTAACTATTTGCAACGTTTAATGACATTTTTATCATAGTTACAGGGGGGGGGTGCTATTGGCTTCTTAGCTAGTCCATTTTCTTATTTTTATACGATTTACAACCGACATACATTTCATACATACCATTTTTGATTCTTAGTACCTACTTTGATATAATCGATTACGTTATTAGTTGTTTACATTTTTATCAACTTTGAAAACCAGTAAAGAGCAAGTTTATTTTTAATTTATGTTGCATTTTCGGGCCGTATTAACACAGGTGATATATGTAGAACTGTTCTAGGAATAAGTGACAAATGTACATAGATTAAACTGCATATCTTTTGCTATATTTCATTAAATAGGTACAATTAAATCGTAGAATATATTGTACAGAATGGATAGTCAGCTAATAGGCGCACTTGGAATGACACAAAAGATCTCTACCTGGCTACATTTCTACCATGGGAACATCTGAGGTGAAAGTATCAAGTCTCTATCTTTATGGATATCATTTGTATGATACTTTTGAAAATAAATGTCAGAATACCACTTGCACACAATTAATGGTCTTGTATGGCCTTTCATCTCCCCCTCCCCCCGAAAATAGTTTTTAAAAATAATTATTAACAACTAGAACTGGATGGTTTTAATAATTAAAAAAGCTATGAAAACAATTTTTGTTTGAAGACGAAAGACCATCCAAGGCAAACTGTATTAAAATTGATACAGCGAAATTCTGCATTGAATTTAAAAAAAACACAAAATCTGTTCGCCATAAAGATGTAGACTTAATACTTTCACCAATATCTTAGATGTTTCCATGGTTTATAAAAATATTTAAGTTTTCTATGATATGAATCGACTTGCTTACGTCAATAAAACTAAACACAAATTGATGTCTAATTAATGCGTACAGGGCTTGTCTATTTGAGCCGGTTTAGAGAGCCAATATATGTGGGCCATTATGGGTTGTTGGATGCAACCTTGACTGAATGTTTTTCTTTATTTTTTTTCCAGGGAAGCCAGAAGATGTGCATACCGTACAATCCGTCTAGCCCATTGTCTGTAAAGAAAATTCTCGGGTAAGATTGCAATATATAGTGAACAAACCAGTAGTACTCATGGTGGGGATTTTTGCGCCACCGAAACAGTTTGGTTCTCCGTAAATGCCTCCTATTATTCATTACATTGTCGATTTCAGATATTTTGATATTCATCGCTTTGACAAAGGACCACGTGAGATCTGCCACCACGAAGTGCAGAAAGATGTTTTAACCCTTGAGGAGCAAGAGGTGAGAAATATGTCTTGATTGTCGAGAAGCAAGAGGTGAGAAATATGTCTTGATTGTCGAGAAGCAAGAGGTGGGAAATATGTCTTGATTGTCGAGAAGCAAGAGGTGAGCATCATGATGATGCTTGATGAGCATGATGTGAAAGAGATATCTTAATTCTTGAGGAACAAAAGGTGAAATATATGTCTTACTTATTCAGAAGCAAGATGTGAGAAAGCTATCTCAATTCATAAGAAGCAAAATGTAGGAAAACTATCTTAATTCTTGAGGAACAAACGGTAAGAAAGATGTCTCAATTTTTGAGGAGGATGATAACGATAAAATTATATTAATTCTTAAAGAGCAAATTGTAAGAAAGATATTTTATTTCTTAAGAAAGAAATCTAAATTCTTGAGGAGCAAGAGGTGCAATCTTCTGTTTTCAATCTCATTACAAAAGTTCAAATTTTTTAGTTTTTTACAATTAGTTTTGTTTACTATTTTTGACAGGGCTCGGTGAATTTCAAATTTGGCGTTCTTTATTGCAAAGAAGGTCAGAAGTCAGACGAGTTGATGTATAATAATGGCAAGTTAACTTTTTACAAATTACAACAGTGATTATTTAAATAAATGAAAGCCGTCCTTTCTTCAGATCTCTCATTTTCCAAATTATCGATACATTCTGTTAGTAACTATCATTTGACAGTTTTATTAAATTGCTTCTTACATACATATAAAAGCCCTGACCTGAAACGAGTACAATATCTCATTTGTTCAATGTAACAAAACGAATGTGGTCACCGAAACAACATTTTGGTAATAAGTAATGTAATTAAATTATGTGAATCACAGGTTATGTGTGGAAAACAAATTGAACAAATATTTGAATGGAAGGTAAAGCCTAACGAACTTCTAACACAAACTGGCGAAGGATTATTCATTATTTTCAGAGTTTGGCAGCCCGGAATTTGAACAATTTATAAATCTCCTCGGTCGACGTATTGCGCTCAAAGATTGGGACTATTTCAAAGGAGGATTAGATACTAAAAGTAGGCCATGACGTCATCTGCTGGTTGGATATTTATTTCTTTGTTGTCTATCTACCTAGGTGGATCAGAGTATTAGTCAATTATTAATTTAAAAATTGGTGTTTCTATTATTTTATTTTTTGAAATGCATCGAAATTCACTAAATTATACATAGATGCCAATTCACAGACGGACACCTTGTTTGGTTAGTTGTCAGCTGAGTCAATATTTTCCATTTATTTTAAATGTCGATGCATGCAATGGATTCTTCCATAATATATCCATTAACCCTATGCACCCCAAGGTATTTAACGCAGACAGGTACTATGGTGATGAAAATTTGTATATGATTTTAGAACAGTATGTTCTGCAGATAAGGTTATGATTTAAATTGTTTTTATGGAATAAATAATAACTGATAGCAGGTTGACATTTAAAGTTTAAGGAAAAGACGTGAAAAACAGATAAGAAGCCTAAATCATGTCCCCTGTTGGGGTAAATATATTGATAATGTTGCTAAAAGCTGTTACAAAAATATCACTCGGAAAAATCCTAGAACCAAATGCTCATAAATGCTTTAAAAACAATGGCATCCAAACTAAAACAGGGGACAGATTCCCCCTACCCACCCCACCCCATCCCGGGGTGCACGAGCGATTCTGGCTAAATTGAAATGACAATTGTATCCAATATGAAATAACTTCTGCTTAATAAACTAGTCGCTAGAGGTTTGGATAGTTTTGTTACATAAAAATCGGTCAATTTGTAATGCACATCCACAAACAAAACAATATCAACACAATTATTTTTTTATGAAACTAGCCTAAAGTTAACTATTTTGTTTGTTTCCCCTCTCGGTGTTGAACTTGGACTGATGGAACTGATACATTTTTATGTAGCGAAATTGTTGCTAAAAACGTTGTTTAAATGTATCCGCTGCAGCAAGTTAGATAAACAAAGAAATTACGACATACATACATCCAGTACATATTGTGTCATACGTAGTCATAAATGTTTAAAGAGATATTGTTATCGCGTCGTTCCATCTATTTAATTCCAATACTGGCTGATCAGCCGGGGACGATGTTTCAAGATCACGATGCCGGCAGCAGCAAAACAAATAGGCAACCGATAAATTTGGTGAGATGTCACGTTACAAAGCTGAACTGTTCTGTTCTGTTATGATACTTTTTGGACGCATTAATTCTATTTTATAAATGAAAACTTTTCAGTCACAGTGGTCTGTCATTTTTTGTGTGTGTTAACTTTCCGGATTTAAATTGTCGTGCTATGAAAAATCAAATTCAAATATGTTTATAAATAATAATAAAAAAACAGGAATAGGTTGATAAAATATACTACCTACTTATTCATACTACTCGCAAATGATAGCCCAGGACAGCTGTTTTGGCCTTGTTGGGCCTCATCAGCTAGGCATAATCACAGCCTAAAGCAATATAAACTGTTCGTATATTTCATATCAAAGCATAGAAGTGAAGGAAATTTGCCAATTTTGCATAAGAAGAGAAAGAGTAGAAGATATTGACAAAAAAGTTTTGGCACTCACGCTGTCAAACCATGTCCTGGCCAATTAATTAAAAAAATCGTAATATTGAATAAGTCGTTGGTATGAAGTTGTTTTAAGAAAAAATCAAATTCAAATATTAGATAAATTGAATACAGAAAAAATTAAAGATGATCTATGTAATTTGTCAAATAATATACGCATAAAAGTTAATATACAGGTCATTAAAGAGTCGCATTTTGAATTATTTTTCGAATTATTTATTTCGTATAGCTCGCGAGCCCACCACAAACAACTCTCAGCATCAGAGACAAAAGAGTTGATACCTTTAAGTCATAATAGTGCTTATTAGAACTGTGAAAATGTCACCCGCCTTATGGGCCTCTGTTGGGGCGTTTGAGATCTACAGACCACCTAATGGCCTTCTAAATGTTAACTACCTATCTCGGTTATCCAAATTGACCTAGGCTTCAGGTTACTGACTTCCTTTGATGTTACAAGTAATGGCGTGGTCGTAAGTTGACTGGAAATGTGTTTTAGTAAGGACGTTTTTTGTTATTTTATGATTAAAGTTGATACTACTTGCAAAAATTAATAAGATAATAACTTTAATAAAAATGCATTTGCAGTGAAGATAGGAGCACTCCCAATTTTGTTACTTACCTGTAACATCAATTTTCGGCCAATTTATTTTTTGAAAGATAAACATTTAAGAGGGCTGTCTGGTCGTTTGTAGTTGTGTCTATTTTGTGCGATCATTTTAGGGTATTAAACCTTTTGTACCGGATGATGATCATCTTAATGTGGGCTTGTGGACCAACGTATATCAATAACATCAGAAAAAAATTGTTCGTTGTTGTGGGTTTTGTTGTTTGACATGTGAACAGCAGCTTTTTCCAGTTTACGATCTTTTAAATATTCTAACATTTTCAATATTTAAGAACAAAAAAGTAAAAACAGGTTTACCAGCTCAATACATAAATAAAAAAATTATGTTTTGGGTGTTAGCTCTCATTATTTGAATGTTACTGTGGTTTTTGGATAAATGATATTTGCCAACATTGTTATTGCTATTTGCGGAAATGACATGGTTTCTTATTTACTCCAAAAACTACTTGACCGATTTTGACAGAATGTGAACACTTACTAACCAATGGAGCCTGACAACGTGTTTTATGAATTTCAGGTCAGGAAACCATTTCTTGTTTTAATGGGAAGGGCTTAAATTGGCCCATTCTTAACGATACTGTAATGTCGTATCAAATAGGCAAGCTGTGTTTTGGAGCTAACAGCTATGTAATTGCCATTGTCTTAGATAGAACATTTTAATTACCATTGAGTCTAGATTTTTTAAAAACATAGATATTCGAAATTTGATATTGACATCGATATCGATTTATATCCCATATTGCAGTGTTCTACTTTCATAACTATCTGTGCAGGTAGAAATCGATTGATGTTCGCCATTACAAACAAACATCAATGAAAGTAGGTCATATCTATGAATATCTTGTGCTTTGAACAGCATGCATACTTAGTGATTGTATGGCTTTGAATCTACAGCAACGTATCTTTGGTATTAGAAAATTACTGTTCTTCTGATAATGTGAATGCAGTTTGCAGAGATTTCGAAAGCGAATTCAATAGAACATCCAGCTTGGATAAGGTTATAGACATTGTGAAAAGGTTCGAAGAAACTGGATCGCTGGAAGATAGGAAATGGTCTGGACGTCCACCAAGTGTGAATAACGATATCAATCGAATGATTGCAGTTGAAAATGTGTGCCAGGAACCTCCAAATTTGTCTAGACACTTATCAAAACTTCTATTTGACCAATCATTCGTTCACCTGGTTTGAAGGTTTGGGGCCCACAACTTGTTAATCACCTGGATGAGGAAGAATTTGATTGTTACTATAAATTCTGCGAACAGTTCAATACGCTGATTGCAAAAGACAGGAATCATTTTTACAGTTGAAGCTCACCTTAATATAAATGGGATGGTAAATTGCTACAACTGCATTTATTACGGAGAAAACAACTCTCACAGTTTTTTTTAAAAGAGTGTCAATAATTCATATCTTAACTTTCGGTTGGCATATGCAAATCTCAAATCGTTGGACCGACTTTTTTCCTGAAAGTGTGACTGCGGAATCTTATTTAAACAGGCTTCCAATACTTTTCTTCTGAATACTTTCTTTTTACTTCTATATGCTTTGATATGAAATATACGAACATTTTATATCGCTCAGGCTGTGATTATGCCTGGCTGATGAGGCCCAACAAGGTCGAAACAGCTGTCCCGGGCTATCATTTGCGAGTAATATAAATAAGTAGTATATTTTTATCAAAGTATTCCTGTTTTGTTTTATTATAACTCTTAAACACTATAATAGCGACCATGCAACTGATCCACACAAAATCTCGGGAATCGTCGTATCGCTCTTTGCAGATGACCTTGGTGTCCTAGCCTCTGACTGTAACCTCCAAGAAGCGCAACATAACACAGCTGATACCATTAGCGCATGGGCTGAAAAATGGAAATGCCGCCCGGCCCCCGAAAAAACGGAAGTCTGTGCCATTAGCTTCCACCCCCGGAGCCGCAGCCGAGCCAACTGTATCTCCATCAACGTCACATGGTGTCACATTTCACAGATTGACTAACTTTACCAACCATGTCAACAAGAAGATTCCTGCAGCCCGACCTAAAATCAAACAACTGCACGCCCTCTCAGGAACCATTTGGAGTTGTGATCTTTACCTCACTCACATTCGTTCTAGCTTAGAATATGCGGGTGGCGCTTGGTTGCCCTCGCTTGGTCAATCTTTTATCGATCGCCTAAAATGTTGCTGTCAGAGTGATCAGCGGCTGTACGAAGCAGACATGATCCCCATCAAGATCGGTGGCAAACAACTGGCAGCCACCCATATAGAGAAAGCTCTTCTCGTAAACAACCATCCCAACAAAAATTGAGTTAGCTCCAATGCCGCCAGCGACATAAATCAATAAACACATGGTGTGAAAGCGCAACAGCAACAGCCAATGATGCTGGTATTGACGATCCACATCAGATCTGATCCAACTTGGATAACTGCAACCCTTCATACCCACCTT
>JAUYWI010058290.1:0-16401 GCA_034780595.1 Parotoplana pacifica | reverse complement strand
TGGAGTTGCATAATAGATCCTTTAGATTTTTATTTTGTAATAGCTGCCAGTGCAGTCTTTGTTCACGCTATTTAGAATCACTCTACAGGCTCTAACAACATTCAACAACTCGTGAACGACTTCAGTAGTAGCACTCGCAATAGTTTTCAGCGGAGTTCAGTGACACCAGAAAGAATGCCATAGTTGCTGTGGCTGAAGACAACACTTTGTCAAAGCGACGTCTTGCTTTACAACTAAGCCTAGCCCCTACTATGGTTCTTCGTATCCTCAACGAAGATTTAGAGTGCATTTGTGACGACGCGGTGGGTGCCACACAAATTTACGGAAGCACCCAATGTGTATTGAGAGTGGAGCGGCGTTGCTCAGACATGTTAGATGCTTTTCATAGCGGAATAGTTATGCGTAACCTACATAGTTATCGTTGACGAAAAGTTTTTTTACTGTCATTATCTTTTGCCAAACAAAGTTATCGGATCATAGTGATGACGAACGCGTTAAAACTCCTATACGACGCCAAATGTCGAAAAAGTTCCTTGTCTTTGTAGGTGTTACCCTCAATGGTGCACATTATTTCAAAATATGTGATGATACCGTTAACTGAGAAAACTGCATCGAGTGCATAAAGGAAATGAGTACTCATTTTTCAACACACGCTGGAATTCAGATGGAGAGTATGTGTCTAATTCAGGACAATGCCAGGCCCCATCTCTCCTGAGAAACCTTGACTTTCTTTGCAGAGAA
Source organism: Parotoplana pacifica (assembly GCA_034780595.1). Taxonomy (NCBI): domain Eukaryota; kingdom Metazoa; phylum Platyhelminthes; order Proseriata; family Otoplanidae; genus Parotoplana; species Parotoplana pacifica. The sequence goes on along the minus strand of JAUYWI010058290.1, from coordinate 15,660 downwards.
GAATGTTTGCCTACTAAAGCAACCACCTTATTCTCCAGACACAAATTGGTGCGACCGCTTTGTTTTTCCTCGGTTAGAAACACTCAGAAATCACAATGACGGACAATATGACTTTGATACTCGAGAAGATTTGAAGAATTTTTTTTACAAAATAACCTACCAACATTCACCGCTAGAATGATGAAGAAAGAATTTTATGCGATGCGACTCTATTACCAACACATCATCGACAATGACGGACATTATTTGTATTTATGAATTTCATGTATACCCAATACACTTTTGGATCTCAAAAAACTTTCTTTATTTTTTGTTTATAAACGCAGTTAATTATGGACCCCCCTATAGTATACTCTTAAATATAGCAACTGGATACAGAACACGCTCATTTTATTAAGCTTTAATTTTTTTACAAAGTTTACAGCTTTTATTATTCTTGTAACCAAATTACCAATTTTATAACTAAGTCACCTAACTAATTATATTTCTATTATCTACTTTTAGGTTATATTTGAACTATAATTTTCTTATTTGGGAACAATTATAGATTTAAAAATATATTACTACAATGATAAATGAGTATCGAATAAATCTCATTTATTATTTTAGGTTCTTTCATATTATTTTTTTCAGGGTGTTCTTACGATTATAGGAATGATTATCGAGAATATTGTTATAAGGCAGTCCCTCACGCAAGATACTTTAAGCAGGCTGAAGCAATATGCAATGCCGATTCTCCTCAATCTCATCTGGCAAGTTTCCACGATTTGAATGAAATATCTACGGTAATGACAAAGTTAAAACCTCAACCGCTAAAAAACTATTGGTGGATTGGTGGTTTTAAAATTCATGAGAAATTTTATTGGACTGATGGGACGAATTTCACATATAAAAATTGGAATAAAAGAGCAATGGGTAATGTCAACATGACGTTTTATTTATATAACAACTAAAATGTATCAATATATGAATTTAAAACAGAAGCATACGTATTATTACTCATTATTTTCAGGCTGTGATTATGCATAGCTGATGAGGCCTAACAAGGACGAAACAGCTATCACGGCTATCACTTGCGAGTATAATGAATGAGCAGTATATTTTATCCAACTATTCCTGTTCTTTTATTATTGCTCTTATCGTATTTTCAAATAAATACAGTAAACCCACTCTCAAGCGCCTTTCTTCTTCTGCAAGTGGTGGCAGCTTTGAGCTAGCTGACTCCATATCATCAGCCAATCTCACAAAGGAACTTCAGAATATTTTTTACTCGACTTTGAGGAGTTAGATATTGATGTTGAGCCCAAAGATTTGCCGGCGATGCGTGGTCCATCTGATGAAGTAAAGAAGGAGGTGTTCGACGTTTTCATCTGTCTCTGGGCAGTGTGGGCATATGGAGATATCAGCAATGGCTATGCGATGGTGATAATTCTGGACGAGGAGGTTGTGACTAAAGGGCGGCATTCATTCCTGTGATTTTAGAAAGGTTATTATGTCGGATGTTTTCTAGCCATATGCATCTACAGTGATGGTTGATTCTAGGCTTTGCTGTCTGGCAAGTGATGGGAATGTGATGGTGGCTATGTAAGTCTGAGAGATCACAGAGGTTCCTCCTTAGGGTGTGAAGTTCCACGCTGTCTTTATTACTTATAATTGAACTAAGCTTTTCAGCAACTGATTTGCTGTCTGTGCAAATGGTGATTTTGCTTTGGGGTTTTAGTTTGTGGACATTGTTGATGTGTTTGGTGGCTAGGATAAGAACAACAGTCTCAGCTACTGCCTGCAGATTTGTAGTTGTGTTGCCATGCCAGTCAATGATGGACCCTGCTTCTGACGAGGTGTTATCTGCCTTCACAACGGGCCTAGATGTCGGTGTCTGAGTAATCTTCAGTGCACGACGATCGGTTGCTGGGCGGCTCTAGGGATTTCATTGGCTTCTATATCGACTTTCATGAGTTTTTCAACCGACTTTCTCTCTGGAACAGCCAACAGTTTTGCACGGATGCATTTCTACTCGTCTGTCGTTCGTCATAGATGCTGCAATAACAAAACCCCCATTTTTGAACAATTTATCTGTTATAGTAAGCCGTTATTCACATGTAATTAGTAAAATTTAAACTGCATTTCTTAATTTATTCACTAAATCATCATTTTTTTAAATGGAAAATACTTTCATAAGATTTTTGAAAATAAATATTATCTAGTACCACCCAGCTACAGATATTAGGTTTAAGAAAACAATTTCTTGTTTAGAACCCAGATATATTACCCATTAAAAACTGTGGCATTATCTTTAACTATGATCTATATAAAATGATGTTTATGATTTTTATTATGTTCCTGGTTATATTTGAATTTTAACTTTGTTATCATTAATAAAAGTATGCTTACTTAACGTAACAAATGGCGTCACTAGGAATTTTGAATTTAGACAAAGCTGACAAAGCTATCATTTGGATCAAAGCTTTAGAAGCACTAGCTAGATCGCAAAATGGTTGGATACAGATGAATCGTACACAATCACTGATAATTTTATAGCCAATTGTGGCATTGAAATTTTAGATACTAATTCAAAGCAGATTAAAGAATGAATTAAAAGGAAACTGGACTCGATGTACTCAAGCAGAAAAACATTTTTCTTCTAATTTCCAATGAGTTAACTATACAGGATGAAATGATATATAAAGGTGATATAGTATATATACCACCACGTCTAAGACGACAGGCTTTCGATATATCACATCATGACAACCACTCTGGTATCCAAACAACGTTGAACAAAGTAAAATACTCTTGTTGGTGGCCATGTATGCATAATGATATAAGTGAATGGATTAAATCCTGTGTCATTTGTCTAAAAACAAGAACAAACTGTAAAAAATGCATAAATAAATGGCCAGAGTCCACAGTTTTTGAGAGATTACATATGGATTGGGCATACATATCGGACTTAAAACAAAATGTTTTAGTAATCATTGATGCAATGTCAGGATGGATCAAAGCATTTCCGACAAGAAGTAGAGATACCAAAGCTTAAGAGTAGTAATTTGCCGCTTTGGAATGCCCGAGATAATTGTTTCTGATAATGGTAAAGAATATAAATCAGATGAAATGAACCTATGGTTAAATTATAACGGCATAAAAAATTGAATCAGCGATCTATTTACCCAATTCAAATGGAATTGCGGAAAGAGCTGTATACAAAGGGTATCAAGGCATTTAAAATGAACACAGCTGATATGGATTTTAAAACCTATCTACAACGAATAATATTTCATTATCGAATTGCAACGTCAAGAAACGGCAAATCGCCAGCTGAACATATCTTTGGAAGAAAAATTGGTGTGCCTATAGTTTCTAAATATCCTCAGGGAGAGCAGATACAAATATTAAATAAGGAATTCTAAAAAGAAATGGCTTTTTCAATGCAAATGCAATGCAATGCAAATGGTTAATAGATGATAACGATGAGCTCATTCTTGCCAGCAACTTTCTACATTGAACCAAGAATATGATAACGAAAATCTCGATGAACTGGAGACAATGACACGCAACAACAACCTATATCTATTTCAAATGAAAAGTGTTCTAGAAAATCGTCTCGCATTTTTACTAAAACAAAACGATTTGGATATGATGACGAACTAAACAAGTAACGGGGAGATATGTGGCATTATCCATAAATTAATATTATCGTTGACTATAATCTATATAAAATGATGTTTATGATTTCTATATGTTCATGGTTATATTTGAATTTTAACTTTGTTATCTATATTAAAATTATGCTTACTTAATGTAACATTCATTTAATGACGTCATAGGCTATGTTTAGCTCAAATATTTCTAGAAATGAAATAACATCAGATTTTAAAACATATGGAAAACTTTCCTTGTAGATCAATATGATTTGAAAGTTATAGATATACAAATTGGGTGAGTTTCACAAAGCGGTATTAGTTACTACCAGGCTTAACTGAGGCTAAAAATAGATAATATTACCTACACGTAGGTCATATTATCTATTTTTAGCCTAAGTTAAGCCTGGTAGTAACTAATACCGCTTTGTGAAACTCACCCATTATGTATTTTTGAAACCAATACTTTTACTAAACCAAATTAACGGCTAGTGATGACGCCATCCATATTCCTCTTTGGTCGAAAATAGTGAAGCATTTTGTTCTATATAAATGTAATTTGAAACCAATATTTAACTAAATAAATCCTTAGTGATGACGTCATAGACCTTTTCAGCCCAAAATAAGGCAAATATGAATAAAATTTGAAGAACTACGACATATGGAAACATTTTGTTACTGGTACACGTTATTTGAAAATTGTAGATATAGACCATATCCGTCTTCTGAAAGAATGTTTAATCAAATAATGCTTAGCAATGTAGTGGACACAACCTATTCCGTCAACAAATATTTTGTTGTGCTGAAATACTGTTACTTAATTTGAATATTGTTCAGTATTTCTATAAATACAAGTAATAGAGATGACACGTGTTTTTTATTTCTTGTTTAGTATGCTGTCTGGAGAATTAATTAATTAGTTTAATTAATTAGATAATTAGAAATCTCATAATCCCACACTATATTAGTCATCCTTGAGGCAAAATTAATAATATATGCTGCACAAAATATAAAATTATGCTTGTATGACCAGTGATTATGATCAAAATGCAAAACTTAGATTTTGTGTCGACCTCGTAGTATCTCATAAACTAAGTCATTAACAAATAGGAGATTTACATAGCTCATAATGTTTATTTCAGATTATATGAATCAATTAACCAGACTTGACCGCATATATTACAAGGAACTGGAAAACGTAAAACTAATTACCAAATGCTATAAATTATATTTTTGGATCCAAACCAATATAATTAGAATATCTCAGTATTATGTAACACGTTTATTTATAAATATTAGTAAAACCACACTATTCAGCTAAATTAGTGATATCACATGATAATTTTCAGCTAAATTAGTGACACCAAATGATTATTTTCAGCTAAATTAGTAACATCACATGATAATTTTCAGCTAAATTAGTAACATCACATGATTGTTTTCAGCTAAATTAGTAACATCACATGATTGTTTTCAGCTAAATTAGTAACACCACATGATTGTTTTCAGCTAAATTAGTAACACCACATGATTATTTTCAGCTAAATTAGTAACACCACATGATTATTTTCAACTAAATTAGTAACATCACATGATTATTTTCAGCTAAATTAGTAAAATCACATGATAATTTTCAGCTAAATTAGTAAAATCATATAACAATTTTCAGATAAATTAATAACACCACATGATTATTTTAATCTAAATTAATAACACCACATGATTATTTTTAGCTAAATTAGTAACACCACATGATAATTTTCAGCTAAATTAGTAACACCACATGATAATTTTCAGCTAAATTAGTAACATCACATGATAATTTTCAGCTAAATTAGTAACACTTCGTGTTGTATTTGAATTTTAAAATATATCTTTGAGAAAGCCAAAGATGGTGAATTGTAAATCTGAAAATATTAATTCAATTAGGTATCATTTTATCATAAAAATACTTCGTCTAAAAGTTGCTTATTCTATTAGACTTTTTGTTTTCGCGGAATTATAGACAATGACGTTATATAGTAAGTAATATTCGTTATATGAAAAGTATCGTAGGTAAAATTAAATCTGTGATTATAGATTACTAACCGAAACTACAAATCTCTGGGTTGTTTATAATTGTTTATCGTCTTTGTACCTACCTACTTATAAGAATAACTCTATCTAACTTTATTTAATTTTGTGCTGTAGACCTAAGCATAAAAGCGATCTTAAATTATGTACCTATAATTTCGACTTTGTTAGCTCTAAAATCTTAAAACAATAATATTATTCATGTACCTACTGAAATACCTAGTTACTTCATGATATCCACTGTGAGCCATATCAACCTAAATATCAGATCTAACCATATTTAATTTCACTTATTTCAGAAATTTTGGCATTTGTTTTGGGAGAGCTGACCATCTTAGGACCTTGTTGGTCAATCTTATATAACCAGCAAATGGTATTGCATTTACTCATAAGTGTAATGAAATTAACATAAAATATTATTAAAAAAGCATATTTCCCGTAAACGTAGCATCAAGCCGTACCTACTTTAATCACTGAAGTGACTAGGAGTAACTTCTGAAACCGATATACATATTTCAGGAGCCCTCGTGACACAACATGCGTCCACTTCATGTAAGGAATGTTCCCCCCAATCCAAATATGTGGCTCTGCCTTGGCTTGAGACGTTATTCGTTGCACTTGTCTATTAAACGATAATAATTTATGTAAAGTAACAAGAAATAATAATTAGTTAAATAACTATTGTAAAATGTCCATCAAATATAGCACAAATATTACAAAAATAAAAAGAAGTTCAATACACATATAAATATCAACCATCATTACATTAAATATAAGAAATAACCGCCAGTATAAAATCAATGTACGTAAGAAAGCAATAACACCAGGGCTGCAAATAGCAGTATCCCAGGGGGATACCAACTCTTATGTGACCAGGATACCACATTTTTGTTAAAAACTTATTTGTAACTTAATTAATTTTAAGCTATGAAAGATCTATGTATTTATAAATTTAGGTGGACGTCAGAATCTAAACCCGGACACCGTTTATCTTCCACAGTTCTTCCAGATTTTGGTGATTACAGTGATGTTGCGGAGTGCAGTACGAAGCAAAACCGAACAACAGACTCTGAAACTGAATCGAATGACTTATTTCGGGCACTCAGCTTCTTTTTGTGTCCATCATGGCGGGAAGGACAAACTGAGGCAGAAGAACATTTTGAAGTGCTGCATCAAAGATTCAAGGTTCCTCTTATTATGACAGCCTATGATCACGGCATCGCGGTTTCCGAGCTCATAACAATGGTCGACGAATTGTTCAGCGTTCTATCTTGGAGTACGCATCAATCATGGCTTTCTCGTTATGCTCCAAATTTGGTGATTCTGCTTCGTTTAATCTTAACCCTGCCTATATCAAGCAGTGATTGCGAAAGAGACATCTCCGTGATGAAACAAGTCAAAACAGATGACCGAAACTGCCAGAAAATGTGTCTCATCAGTTTTACACTTTTTGGAGGGAAAAATAACGTCGTTCAAAGCAAAAGAAAACAAGTGTACCCCAGACAGATGAGAATGTCGTAGGCCTTCTTTTGGCAGAGGAATCTGATGATTAATTATATACCTTGATATAGACTTAATTACACATAATCATGAACTGTATTATAATTGTTACTCTTATAAACGTTGGAATATTTGGTTATTAATACTACTTATAAATACAACTTTATTTCGTTTGAATTTTTTGTGTCATTATTATTAATAGTTTTTCATGGCATTTGTTAAAATTTATATTAACTTTTCCAGGATACCAGATGTTTTAATGTGATATCCCGGTGGGATACCAGGAAAAAATCTTATTTGCAGCCCTGTAACACCTACGTAAAGTAGCAAGAAATAATACTTAGTTAAATGACATTGTAAAATGTTTATCAAATATAGTACAAATATTACAAAAATAAAAATAAGTTTAATATCAACATTATCCATTAGTGTTGCATTTCATTAAATAAAAGAAATACCCGCCAATATAAAATCATAAATTCGTATCATGTTTAAAAGGTTTAATAATACAAGTAATTAAACAAAAGAAAATCAAAGCACCCCAAAATGGAATTTACAATGCTTGAACAATCAAATATTTAATGGTGCAAATAAATTACGATTCACCAGTATAAGCCACTACGAGACCGGTTTCGATCTCTTAAACAACTTGTGATTGTCGTAATTATACGTTTCAAACAGATACAAAGTATGTAAGTACGAGTATGCACAGGGTGTCCGAAAAAAACGAACTCACTATGAAAGTCGAATGCTTAAATTTGGTAAACAAGAAAAACTGTTTTAGTCTTATTTATTTACACTACAAGCGTTCAATATTCTTTTAATAATGAATGAATAGAGAAGTACGCATATGTGACAAGTACATATTATTTTTACTATATTTGGTTAACTTAGCTAATTAATAGACCTTTTGACTTACATTATATTGTCAAATTTAACCAAAACCAGACAAAACAACGTAAGCAGTAAAAACATTTACTAACTTTTCCCAAAAAAATCAAAATGGATCGTTTTATTGGGACAGCCTGTGTCTCATGAGAAATATCCAATATTCGTTTAGAATTAAAGTAATAATCGTCAATGGTAATTTTACTAAACATAATTGAAATATCTTCCACCATAAAATCATGTTCTAATTAAGTACATTTAGGTAGTGTCTATTTCTTATTGGCTAAATGTTCGCTGTACTGACACTTTGGAATGCTACCCACCTTCTATCGCCACAATAAGGCAAGACAAGCACAGAGAGTTGAATGTCAGCTGTTCAGTTAGTGATACCGACAAGTTTATGCGTTGTTAAAATATTCCGTTATCTCCATATCAAGATGCTCCCTAATCTGTTTCGTTACATCAACAGAAGCCAAATAGGTTAATTCTGTCTCTTTTTTTACCTAAAATCATAAACCAACTAAATATTATATAAAATATAACTATTCAAATTAAAAATGTCATTTAGAAATTACAAGAAGTAACAAAAAACATTCTTCTTTGGTTAGGCTTTTTGCTTATACATGTGTACGTATATTTATTAAGTCATTACCAATGCATAATGGTGAATTAATTAAAAAGTTTCCAATTCATTTCAACTTTGGAATGTGTGTATGTCACATATACAAAACATTAGACAAAGAAAAATTATTGATTATCGAGCTTTAGAGGCAAAATAGAGTTTGGATCAAAATCACCTAATTATCCTACAATTTAAACGAACATTTTATAATGCTTAAATTTGATTTTTGAATTAAACAAATATTATCAAGCCTAACAATGAATTAGAAGATGATCAATTTCCTGGGGCAAGTCTGTAACAAATTTTGTTTAAGAAAAAGTCATGTGTAACTCGACATGGCAATATTTAATTTGATTAAAAGTGAAAACTTTTGTGTCGATTAAAGTGTAAAATTCTGAAAAAAATAATTAATCAAAACTCCGGATAGGAATAGGAATTGAAATTGCAACTCAATGAATAAAAGACTATCATTGGTATATTCATCTAAGACTCTATTATGGAAGACTATCGCCATAATATTTGTTGTTTTACTCATCGGGTTGTTCGGGATCCACTCACGAGCAGCAGAAGCATCCAAACTGTCATCGTTGACAAAAGAACATTTGTGCAAGACCCTATAAACACGTCAATTTTATCAATCTGGTTGCTGGTCTGTGAATGCCACCATACTTTGGGTAAGTGTGTAAAAATTGATTTTTTTAAACAACTGAATGGCTCTAAATGAACTCATTGTTTGTTTCCTGGTCATTTCGTGTGATTTTGGATTGTTTTATTCACTTAATTTAAATTTAAGAAAATTCACTTTTTACATATTGGCGTCACATCTGGATTCCAAATCAATAGCGCCCAATTTCTGACAATGGGACTATGGATAAAGCCATGGCTTTTCTTAATTGAGACACTAATTTTGGCTAATCGGATAAAGAAAAATATGCCAAATATGAAGGTATTTCAATGAACGAGTCAAATTTTATTTTAGAGATTAGTTAAAAAATCTAAATAAATTCAGTTTTTGACAAAATATTTTTTAAATTAAATTTTTCAGTTGCTAAGCAACTAAAGCAGTGTATGATAAACATTTTAAAATGTAAATGTAAATTATGTCTGTGTAATATCCGAGGCATTAAAAATTTCTATTTCCATTTACAGATTTAATTTTTCTTAAGATCATTTCCAACCACTTACATTATGTAGATAATAAGTGAAAAAACCAAGGTGAAAATGATTTAGACACCGCGTATACGTCACATACATTCAATTTTCTATCTGAAACTTAAATGCCACGTGTACGTGACATATACGTGATGTGTAAGTAACAATATGTGACGTATATGTATTTTTGTACAATAATTTATACGAAAACGTCACGAAAATGCGTACATGTGACGTATACGTGGCGTATAAGTTTAAAATAGTAAAGTGAATATGCCACGTACCTATACGTCGTGTATGAATCATTTTCACCAGGGAAACAAAATATTCACTTAAATAAAACTGGTGTATACATAGTGATTCATAGTTAGAATAAACTTTAACTTTAACGAATTTTAATGAATTATTTGATAACTGCGAGTAAAGATTATATAAAGAAAGAAATATGTTCTCTAAACTAATACGATTCAAGCCTACCTGAAGAAAGCCAGATACAAATTCTTCGCCTAAAGCCATTTTCAAGACGGTGTCCTTGGTCAGCGCATCAAGTGCTTCTTCGAGTGTCTTGGGCAACGTTTGAGTCTTGTGACCCGCAGGCGGCAAGGCCAATTTTCGTTGAACTCCATCAATTCCGGCAGCAACGTTAGCCACCATCACCAAGTAGGGGTTACACGCAGAACTGGGCAAACGGTTTTCAATATAAGTTTGGCTCTCAGTGCTGGTCTTAAGTCGAAAGGTTGCGAAGCGGTCTTCAAACTCCCAATAGGTGTCAGAGGGCACAACGGGTTGCTGATGCAATCGCCGATAGCAGTTGACAGTGGGCGAGCAGATTGCTGTAAGACCTGGTGCATGTTCCATTAGCCCTGCCAGCCAATAGCGTCCAAACTTGAAATAAAAAGTGAAACATTTAAATCAGTATGTTGCATCCATCAAGGTATTTTGATGAATAAAAATAATTTACCGACAAATATGATAAACAAATAGTGGATTACAATTTTAGATATTCATACAAATACAATTAATTCGTAGATAAACTGAATTATTCCTCCGAGTTTAAATTTCTTAAAATTCTCAAATATCCACTGCTAATTGGGTAAAAACTGAAACAGTAACCAAAATGTGTATTTTTGGCTTTTCTCCTTGATATCATTGCTTTTCTGGAAACTGTGAGGCCCAACAATACCGAAACAGCTCTTCTAAACTATCATTTGCGAGTATTATGAATAAGTAGTATATTTTTTATTATTGCTCATAACACATTAATTAGCCAGGACCTGCTTTGACAGCGTGAGTGCCCTTTAATAAGAAAACAGGCTTTCCAATATATTTCTTCTCAAATTCTTCTATTTTCATTGATCTTTTGCAAATAATGCAAATTTTCCTATCTTTTAAGCTTTAATATGAAATTATATTGCTCAGGCAATGATTGTGCCTGGCTGATGAGGTCCAACGGTGCCGAAACAGCTGTCCTGGGCTATCATTTGCAAGTAATATGAATAAGTAGTATATTTTTATCAAAGTAATCCTGTTTTTTTAAATTATTGCTCGTAATCAGAATGTTGAAGACTATTCTACTTGCTGTGGTTGAAAACACGTGAATTTTGGATCAAGACGACTTTGTAATAAGCGGACACACAGTGAAAATGGAGTTATCGTGCGACAGTATAAGAGATGCTGAAATTCCGATTCCAAAGCATAACCCACCTGGTACTATTTAATTTTAAGTAAAACTTACTTCGGAATATTTATCAGAGCTATTCTCATCATAGAATGCATTTTTCACAGGTCTTTCACCAGCTGGAGGTTTCAGCCAAATTGAATGATTGAAGTGGCACCCACTAGGACCATCTTCAAACAAAGGCATGGCCATAAAACTAGCACGATAACCTTTATTCACTGCACATTGCTTGACAGCCTCCTTGTACAAATGAGCGGCATCAGCTCCCTCCATATCAAATTGAGGACGTAAGGTGACCTCCCATTGGCCCAAACCAGCCTCGGACATCATGTATTCCACTGGAATACCTACAAATATTAAACAAATTCCACATAAAAAGCAACCGGAGTAAGAAAAATAAATGAAGATTTCTGTGTTTGATATCTGTAGGCGTGTTCTTCAATGAATATCGATTTCTGGCATTCAAAGTTACGGCTGTTTTATTGACACACTAATAGCAGTATATCCATAGAATTGTATCTAATACAATTCATGAGCATATCAATAAAGATTAGAACTGCCAAATTTGAAGGTTAATCTTCATTTACGCAATTACTTTTCAGAGGGATCACATCGTGAACTACAAGTATGCAATCACTTGTGGTTTTGAATTCCCCCTCCCCAAATCATTGAAGATTATCTTATTTTGTTCAATTACCCTAAAAATGTTTTTATGTTGGGAGGATTGAATTATGAAATGAATTAATTAAATAAATAAAACTGCGAGTAAGGCTCATTTTGTTGTAAAATTTAGAGAGACAAATAGGCTATAAAATGTGGAGAATAAAACCCAGTTCCAAAACTCAAGGTTAAATAGCTCCATTCTCCTTTTATCGTGGAATCACTCCATTAAAACAAACCATATTAGTTTAATAACAGCAATTGCTAGAAGTCATACCATGAAATGACATACCACAATTAAACATACATGCATAATGTAAAAAGTGATCATGAAGTCATATATTAACAGAATGGTATTCAAAAAAGGGCTTTTCTAGACACGTCAAATAGATTCTGTGACTGTTATCAGAATATGTTGTGGGATTATAATAAACTTTTTTTTAATAAACTAATTCCCGGGAAATTACATAGTTTTCAACAATGACTCATTATGTAGTAGTTACATTCGATAGCATTCTAAAATGTCCACAAGGCAAATCAATTTTTGGCAACAAAAGAAGCGAGCGAATGACAGAAAAGCCCTCTGGGGGAGAAAGGCTATTTGTACAGCAGGTCTTTTGGCTAATATGCTGAAAGGTTGAGTGTACATTTGTACTACTGACTTCTGTTGACGTTACAAGTTATTTAGAGTTGGCGTGGTCCTACATTCACTGGAAATATTTTTTCGTGTAACTTATTTCTGTTGTTAATTTTATTACTTGTAAGTAATATACATACATACGAAATAAATAGCTTTAAATAAAATATGTTTACGAAAACAATTTGTCTGTAAATGTAAGACGAATTCTTTACATTACTTGTAACATGAACAGAAGTGAGTAGTGAATTCCAAATAACTTTTCTTTACTACTTTTTTTGCAGCATAAATGGATAGGGGAAAAGCCTACCATGCTATACAAATTTCGTATCCCTAAAGATAGTTCAAGCAGTATTTCATACCAAACTAAGTGATCCGTTAATTTCAAAATTAAATTTCCTTCACAATTCAAAACTATTTGCAAACTTCCATGAAATGGTAACATTTATTGAACAAGTTGATTATAAAAATGGCGTTAAGGGAGGCATGGGAACTCCATCCAGATATTGTTACTATGGCAGCAGCCGGATATTTAATGCGACAAATCAAAGTGATAAACAAAACAAAGAAAATTGTTGAACAATTAATAATTTTATTGCCAAAAACCAAAGAAATAAATCCACGTACGTACTAAAATTCGAAAAAAATTGTAATTAACAAACTGTGGGCGCTTTAGCCAATAAGAAATTCAAACATTATTTACCATTTCAAAATAAATCAATCAGCGCACCACAGTACCTCTGCAACAAATCAAATAGATCGGAGCCAGCCAGCACCCAACACAGACCGATATAAATGAACAGTAGGCACCTCTGGGGTATACCCGGACTTGTCGTTTGCCGTTATTAAGTGGTGGATGCGTACTGGCTGCGGTTGAGGTACAAGTGAGTAAACAAATTTGCATGATCCTGTGTGCACTGGAAACGGGGTTTCTTAAAATTATGATTAATACAATACTACTTTGTAAGTAGTATGCATATAAATTACAAAACTTTATAAAAACAATATAAACTATTATTAAGAAACCCCAATGCCAGTGGACAAAGGTGATCTAGTGATCTCAACCACCACTTAACAACTGCAGACGAGCAGTCTGAGTACCCTAGCGGTGCACACCATTCATTGACATGTCTGTGGTGGGCTCGGACTACAACATGCTGATGTGATCTCATATCTGGATATCTATACAACAAACTATAAATTAGAACATAATACTGGCATCAAATAAAAGGCACTAATTGAAAGCGCATTTATCTGTCGTAGCCATGTCTTCTAGTGATGTTGTAGAGATACAGTTTAGAGATCAAATTAAACCATTTCACCTTCGTAGATAAGCTCGTCAGAAGTAACGTTTCACTGGCAATTTCAAACAAATCAGATTCAGAATTAGCTACATTTGGCAACTTGTACTAATGTCAACTGCGTTCCGCAAAAAAAAACTATGCATACAATAAATACTTGTTGATATATAACAGGGATCAAACTAGGTAAATTTATACACACGTCATTGTACAAAGATTAAATTGTATGAAATTCTGGAATAACAATCAAATGATAGTATAGTCCAAATTATTTGTTCGTAATTTTGTTTTACAAAGAAAAAGAAATTAACTAATCGGATACATAAAGAATAGGACCAAACGAGAGTGTTAACTACTTTGGGGAAATATTTGATTTAAAAAATATTAATACCCATCCGAAAAAAGACCGTTTTTTATTTGATTCCAGAAGCAAGAAGGGGGGGGGGGTAATTTGACCCACTTGCTGCAGAATACAAATATTATTTTGCGAATATCTAAAAAATTACCGAGATTGATCAGGCTGAATTTTTGGTACTGATCTGATTGTTTATGGACTGCGAATCTATTTGGGGAAATGTCACTAACCTAGGACGCTGTTACTTTGAGGAAAATGAAGAAATGTGAGACAAACAACAAGTCTGAGAAAGCAAATAACAACTTTCACATTTTACAAGATAATTGAGAAAATTTCAACAAAAAAGGTGCACATTTCTACTAAAACTAGGTGGATTTATTTAAAAAATAATTTGATCAAAAAGGGAACTTTTTCCGGACACCGTATATTATAGGTTATGCATTGTTAAAATACTGTTTCTTCTCCAGGTCAAGATGCTCTTTAATTTCCTGTGAGATATCAATGGTGGACAAAAATTTCAATTCGGTTTCTTTCTTCACCTAAAAGTAAGCAACAAAAACCCCCAATGAAGTCAACGTCAATTAAAACATTCATTTAAGTGTCTATAAAGGATTCATCGATCGCACCACAAATTATACAAAAATATTGTAAGTGTGTGCTGTTTGATTCAACACTAACATCACCCATGTCCAAATTGTTTCTTACCACCAGTCAGGTCCCCACGACACCCCAAAAAAAGTGTAGATTGGCCCCCTAATTACCCACGTCCAAATTGTATAAATGGACCAACGGCTTAAAATGTTCGGATAACATCATCACTATCTACAAAAGCCATCTCAAATTCTCAGGGTCGTCAAGAGGGTTGGCCTGCTCCAGGCCAAATAAAATGTGATGCAAAAAGGTCAATTTTATGTGTTTAAGAGTAATAATATAAAATAGGAATACTTTGATAAAAAATATACTACTTATTCATACTACTCGAAAGTGACAGCGTGAGTGTCCTTCAATAAAAAAACAGGCTTCCAATACTTTTCTTCTGAATATCTTCTACTTGTCTTTTCTTATGCAATTTTCTTTAATTTTATGCTTTGATATGAAATAGACGAACATTTTATATTGCTCAGGCTGTGATTATGCCTGGCTGATGAGGCCCAAC
>JAUYWI010058279.1:0-16401 GCA_034780595.1 Parotoplana pacifica | reverse complement strand
ATTGGTATAAGCCATATTGAAATTTAAAAAAAAACATTTAATTAAAGTGGCAGTTAACAATGGATAAATAATAGATGCCTAATAAAAATAATAAATACAAATAAGTAGAACATATATACATACTTTTTTTAATATGGCAGAACATAACAGAACAAAGAACTGTAACAGGATAACTCACCGTTTGATGACTGAAAAGTGAAGAAAGTGGCAGTTAACAATGGATTATTAATAATAGATGCCTAATAAAAATATATGTAAATAATAATACAAATAAGTAGAACAAATATATCTAAGTTTATGTAAAATTTACTCTAGATTTAAAAAAAGATACTTTCAAGCTCATCAGATGCCCAAAATTCTGTCTGGCTTGATTTTATTATTGAAATTAATCATAATTTTCTAAAGTAGGTACCTATCTAAATTATTTTTTAAAGGTTACATGATTAATTTTAAAATCAAGCCATAGACAGCTTTTGGGGCATCTGATGAGTTTGAAATTAATATTTTGGACATTTAGAGTAAATTTGGAAAAATGTGAGCAGAATTCTATTTAAAAGTAACCTTTAAAAAATAATTTGGATAGGTACATACTTTAAAAAATTACATGATTAATTTTAATATTAAAATCAAGCCATAGACAGCTTTTGGGGCATCTGCAAACCAATGAATATTATAAAATAGAGTCAAAATGAAAAATAATAATTTCATTAAAGATGGTCAAGAATGTGTGCAATGATTCTTAACTAATTATACTTTTTAAGGTGGCATATCTATTTTCTAAATGTGTACAATACCACATGGCATGCTATCTCTTCTATATAAATACACATGTTGCAAAAATTCAAACCAATCATCCACTGCATGTATGAAGAGCAAGATTTATTATGGCAGTTCTTTAGTTGTTTTGTGTCACCTAATGTTTTAAGATCACAGTCTGCACTATTTATAGGGAATATGGATGTTGAGGATCATCTAGTATTTGATGCTATACACCTTGGTCCAGCATATCCATTCAAAGATTTATTGATTTGAAAGAATGTTTATGTTTTATATTATTTGACATTTTATGATTATAGAATTGTCATAAATAATGTTATAATATCTAATTGTAATGAAAAAATCACTGTTCAAAGTTCACATTTTCAGTTGGTTTTTATTTTAATCTTGTTTCATGCATATTTTACCTTTAGAATGACCATTTTTGGGGGTGGGGCTTTACCCCCAGGACACCCACAATTCACCAGCAGCACATTTGTCACAAAAATATTTTTCAACAATTTCAGCTATGGAAATATTGAGCTCTGTAGTGCTTGTTAGTAGTACACTAAGAATGATGGACTGGGCATAGCTGATGTTTTGTTTAGTGTGTTTTGACAAATGTTAGTTTATGGGCCCAATTCAAGTCCATAAAAGTACTTAAGTCAGCAGGTATATATTTATTAAAAAGGAGTAAGTACACTAGTGATATTTAAATAGGAACTTTTGTTTCAATATATCAGTATGTTGGTGACCAAATGGAAATGCTGAGCAATTATGAACCAGTCTGACCAAAGTATATTTATAATTATCTGATCTGACTGATTGAGAATTAGTTGACCAAATAGAAATGCATATTAATTTAAAATAATATATTTTACACTTTCCAGTAACATAAATTTAAATTCTGTTAACTATGGAACATAAGAACTGAAAATTTCAAAAGAAATAAAATTAAACAAAATTCTTTTATTTATATTTGGTTTTGACCAATTATACATATTTTTGGTTCATCAAATATTTGTGTTTTAAATCAAAAGAAATACCAAACCAAAAATAGGCATTTCTAATATCATACAGAAGATAAAAAACTAAGTTTTTAAAGTAAATGTATGAATTAATGGGTTCTGAATGATTAAAGCATGAAAAAAGTATGGAAACAGCTTTTATGAACCATTATTTTTTTGAAATGATAAAAAAGTAAACTATAAACAGTTAAACCAATGCATACATTAAAAATGAAGGTTACAAAGTAGCTACAAGTAGCTATTTCTAATAGAGAATTTTCCTTTCAGATTTTATCACTTTAATTATTGAATATAAATTCATTTCACACTAAACATTTAGCCTACAGAGCATGCAAAAAATCATATTATGTAAGTATGCATTGGTTTATCTGTTTATAGTTTACTTTTAACCAGCTCAAAATTCTAATTTCAGTCTATACAAAACCTTGTTATCATACTGTTTCATGCTTTGATGATTCATTATCCATCAATGCATACATCTTCATTATGCAATATTTTGTTAGTAAAGTTTTATTTTTAGGAATTTCATCATTTTTTAATTACCTAATGATTAAATTACTGTGTTTGGTCTCCTCTAATTTTACCTATATAGTAAGGCTGACAATTATTGATTTTTCCTATTTAGGCTAATTATTTAGCATTTGTGATAGCTATGAATACCATTTTTTCAAATAATATCAGTGATGTTAATTTCTTTTAAACAAAACTTAATTTTGCAAAACATGTTTTTGTTGCTGAGATAATTAATAATGTTGTTTTTTACATACACTATTGAAAAATCAATAATATTATACAGGGTGTGCTAAAATTAGCATGACAGTAGCATAACAGATATAAAGATAAAAATTGCAGAATTTTAATTACATGAATTACATGATCAGTACAATGCAAATCTAATTTTAAGAAATAGTGTAGGAACAAAGTGAGATCTACAGTAAATGTTCAACAAATGTGCATTATTTTGTTGTTTATCTGCCAAAATTCATTCTGAAACATAAGTGCTGTGTAAGTCCAAATGTAAAAATCAATATTTGTCAGCCCAACTATATAGATCACATTTAAGTTGACCAAACTTAGTGTTGTAAGTTATTTGAAAGGAGCTAAATAATATTTGAATCATTGTTCAGTTGTTGTTGTTTTTTGCCCTTTGAGCTGGTCCAAACCAATGGTCATATGACATATGATCTTAAAATTTAAAAAAATATGTTTTATATCAATGTTCCAATAGTTCAATAGTTTCTTATATATGAAAAATTACCCTTTAAAAACTGGCCTAAATTTATAATATGCATTTCTGCTGAAGTAATGCCTGATTTTTATTGGCAGAACAAATGGGATTTTTAAATTTCAATGACAAATTTAAGTGAGATTTGGCACTAATTTACCAAGATCTCTTGCCACATAATGGCTCTCTGAAAAATGAAGAATTTCATCCTAATTTGTGACATCACTTTTGAGCAATTTAGAAAAAAAGACGTATAGGGTGTACACCCTTGGATGACAAAGCCAATTGAGTATTTATAGTAAATTGTTTTTATTTGGCAAAAAGTACATTTTGAAAGACACCACATGACTTCAGACTGAGGAGGAAGAGTCAGAAGACCCTAACAATTTTAAATCAAAAACTCTGCAAGACAACTTAAGAAATGGGTTCTACATTTCATGCAAATCTCTCATATTTCACTCTAAAAAGTCTTTATTTTGCTAATAACAATCAGGCATTACTACTTCTTCACTCTGTATATTACAATTATGCTCTACTATAGATTCTGATGCCAAATTGATACATCCGAAATATCACACAAACCTAAAGACTATTTAATGGTCTTAAAAGAGAGACACAGAAAGCAAGAGAAGCATGGTGGCAAGAAATATGCAGTAATATCAACAATAACAAAAGAGGACAAAGTGACTTAATGTATAAAAAAATATGACAAATAACAGAAGAAAAGAAAATACATGACCAGAACTGAAATAAAGCACAACAATGGAGTTCTCCTAACAAATAAGGATGATATATTGAATCAAAGGAAGACATACATAGAAGTAATCTATAACAAAATGACTAAACTTGTGCAAAATGATCTTCAACTAGAAGAAGAAGAAACTGTCAATGATGACTTCAAAGGTTAATCAATATTACAATGTGACTTTGAAGAAGCTGTTAAACAAGAAAGCAGAAGGAACAGATGGAATAACAGCAGAACTACTTAAATTCCTCAACTCAAAAACAATGAAAATTCTCACTGATATTTGATCAAGGAAAGTGGTCATAAGATTTCTACAAAACAATTATGGTACCATTAAAGAAGAAACCAAATGCAGTAGGCTTCATGGACTACAGAAAAATTAGCTTGATATCACATGCATAAAAAATCATGCTTAAAATACAAATGAGAAGATTGGAAGTGAAAGCAAATACATACATTGGACAAAGTGAATTTGGATTTAGACATGGATATGGCACTAGGGAAGTAATAGGAACAATGAGAACAATCATTGAAAGAAGCCTTGAATATGATAATGGATAATACAAATACTTCATTGACTTTGAGATGGCATTTGACATTGGAAATTGGAAAACAATGGAATAGACTGAAAGGACAGATGCCTGATTCAAGATCTCTACCTAAATCAGGAAGCAACAGTGAGAATAGACAATGAAGAAACAAAACTAGCAATAATAGGACAAGGAGTAAGACAAGGATGCCTACTATCACCACTTTAATTCTCAATTTACTCAATGTATGGTGTTAGAAGCTATTAACCACATACAAGATGAAGTAACAATAGGAGGAGAAATAATTAAAGTGTGATTAATAGATGATCAAGCAATGATATCAAACTCAGAAGAAGGACTACAAAACTTTGTGGACAGCTTAAATAGAAAAATGAAAGATTTCAACATGAAGATAAACATAAAGAAGACAAAGGTAATGTGAGTTTCAAGAAATGGGCTGGATCAAATGAACATTACACAAGTCAAAACCTTCAAATTATAACATCAGATAGAAGGTGTAGTAATGAAATTCGTGATAGGATTGCAATAGTAAATATGGCATTTATAAGAAGAAGAGAATTACTAACAAAAACATGAGTGTAAACTAAGAAGACAGTTGTGAAGACAATTGTATGGAGTATAATAATATGGAGTGTAAACCTGGACATTGCAAGAAAAAAATTAGAACAAAATTGAAGTGCTAGAAATGTGGATTTAGAGAAGACAAATTAAGAAGTACTCCAACAAATCAAAGAAAAACACTGCTTGTTGGAAACAATAATCAAAAGTAAGAAGAATTGGATTGGACATATAATATGTGGAGATGGAATGGCCAAAGCAATTCTGAAAGGTCAATTTCTAGGGAAATGTGGAAAAGGAAAACCAAAAACGGGATGTTAGAAGAATTCAAGCCAAATACCTATAGAGAATTGAAGGGCTAGTCAGCAAACCGAGAAGGATGGAGAAAGTGGACCTGTCTAATAACTGATTCAGCAGAACACATTATAGATGGATAAGCATATGTTTTGAGGAAAATTTCAATGAACAATATCAAATTAAATTATGACATTTTTTCAAATCTCTATCAATATATCTTAATGGGGAAATCTAAAATTCTGTTTTTGACAAAATTTAAATTAAATGGTTTATTGTTGTCATCACTATGTGAAGTATTATTTTAATGTCCTAATAAAAAGTATATTGCATAGTACATAGAAATGTGTCCCATATCTAGAACACTTGTTTTTGAGACCAGTCAAAAGTGTAATAAATAAAGTATTTAGAGATCCATTATTTTAGTGATTTTTTATGACTAAAAATTGTATGAAATGAGATTGGTAATGAATTTATAATTATTACTTTGACTGAAGATTTTCCTAGCCATAATATGATTGACCTCATAGACCAATTTTGGAAACAGTGCCTCCATTAGCTATAAAATTAAAATTTGAACATTATAGAATATTTTGTTTGGCTTTTATAGCCATTTCAGTGATTTTGGTAAAATTATTGATTTTCCTCTAAAAGTTAATTATCAATATATTAAACAATATGGAGTAGTGTTACTTAAGTCAACCAGAAATAGTTAATTTGGATCTGGTGACATCATTGACCCTTAACTTGTTTCCCTTACCATTGTTTTAAAAAAATAACAAATTTTTCATAGGCCATCTACTTTGCTAATTTCAGTCCAATTGGTTGATAGGAAGTATGATTTTTAACAGATAGAACATTGAATCAGAATGAAATTTAAGCATGATGTACCTCCACCAAGTGGGCCTATAAGAATGCTAATTGGGAAGCCTTTCAAACTGAAACTGATAAGCTCATATCCAAACAAATTCCCGACAGCATTCTTTTGGTATGGGACATTCTCAAAAATACCATCACTTTAGCAGCAATAGCTATTCTGAGAGGGAAGCATGGAAACCATCAAGTGTGGTGGAACAAGGATCTGGAACAGGCCATCTCAGAATGATATAAAGCCAATAGAGAACAATATGGATAAAAAAATCTGAGGAAGCCAAAAACCAAATCTTCAAGGCCAAAGAATAATCATGGAAAGAATTTATCAGCACTTTGAGCCTTGCCACTACCACTAACTCAGTTTGGAAGACTATTCATAGCCTCAATGGTAATACAACATCTCCCAATATGACAATATGGATGATGCCATACATCACAATGACAAAATTATTATCACTGATTATCAAAAAGCCAAGGCCTTCTGTAGCAAATACATGCCTCCTTGCTACCTGTACTTCTGAAGTTATAAATAAGTCAATTTTCATTGGATGTCAGAATTTGGTCTGTCATAAAGAATGTATGTCATTTTTTATGACAGAGCAAATTATAAAGCTATGATGTATTTTCAAATCTACTACAATTAATCAATTAGGTTGATTTGACTTCACAATTGATTTTTTTTTGTAAAAGTGTATTTTGTGAAAAAATTCAAACTTTGATTTTTCAGAGGGTCATTACATGACCTTAGTAGAGTGAGATATAGAAAATGATGCCCAAAGATCCACAAGAAAATTTGGTGCTGTGATTCCAAATGTCAACTAAATCAATTGAACCACTTATATTATTTCAAAAAATGACTAGTGGTATTTTTACCACCCCTTTGGAAAATGAAAGGTTATTCTATAAATTATGCTAAGATAATAATTTCCTAATGTTTTGAAAGACATCTTAGTTACTTTTTTAAAAGAAACATACTTTTTTCGAGAATGCATTGTATGTAGTTGACTTCCAAAAACTGTTTCTATGTGTTCTGCTTGTATTACTGAATTTCTGTATTGAAGCTGTCTGATTATCTCAATGAATTTTTAAGAAGTCACTTTTGACTATATGGCAATAGATACTAGGAAATATTTTTTTAGTGTACACTAAAATCCAATTGTAAAAAAGCCAATTATAATTTTACATCACTCAGCTATGATAATTTTGCTTTAAAAGCAAAAATTCTGGAAATTTTG
Source organism: Parotoplana pacifica (assembly GCA_034780595.1). Classification (NCBI taxonomy): domain Eukaryota; kingdom Metazoa; phylum Platyhelminthes; order Proseriata; family Otoplanidae; genus Parotoplana; species Parotoplana pacifica. The sequence goes on along the minus strand of JAUYWI010058279.1, from coordinate 9,136 downwards.
AACTTAATTTTGTACCCTTTGAATACTTTGGTTTTGGTGCCTTTAGAAAAGTTTTCAGAAATTTTAATTTTTATCTATGCATAGTGCTATAATCATCTTAATATAGTCATTGTATCTGGCAATTTCATTTCATGAATGCTTAGTTAAATCAGATATATGTTATTGATCTATATTCCAAGATAGAAAATTATGTATAATCAATAGGTAATTAAATGATGAAACATGGTAGTCTAATTAAATATTGTGATTTGCTAGGAATGACAGAAAACTTAAGATCACACAATAGGGTTGCACTGGTTTTCAATATTAAAACATTTTTTTGCATATTCTTAAAACATTGAAATTCTAAATTTTATGTGGTGGTAAGGAATCATTCTTGTTTTTACCATGTGGTAAGTATTCACCTGATGGTTAGGAGATCATCCTTTTATTTACCAGGTGGTAAGGTTATCAAACTTGTATTTACGATGTGGTATGGTATTTATCCTTATTTTTATGAAGTAATGAGCTAATCATCCTTCTATTTACAAGGTGGTAAGGCAATCATCCTTGTATTTACTAAGTGTTAAGGTAATCATTATTTTCTTGTTTATCTGATGAACCACCAAATGTTTTTCAACCAATTACATGAATTATGATGACAGAGAAGGTATTATTCATTGTAGTTTTTGTATATTCTTCATTTTACAGGATGGAAATTCTGTTCCTATTCCAGTTCAACGTGAAGCCATACCAACAGGATTTGGTGTGCCTAAATCCTCGTCATATAGTAGTGACCAGGTATGTAACAACCTTTCCTAAAAACTATTTGCTCAGAAGTATTTGTGGCGTCCATATTCATTGAATAGGTAAATGGCATTTACTTTACCATATCTTGTTCAGAAAATTTGTTTATTAATATTTTGTTGTTTAGAAGAAACATGGTTAAATGACAGCAACATTCTATGGGTTCAAAACTCGATAATGATTGTAATATTTAATAGTAGTAACTTTATTTATAAATAATAGAGAACAGAATTTTGGATAATCTTCTCACAATGTTGCTATTGCACATACTATGGTGCTCGATTTGGTACGAGTAAATTGATAAGTATATGACAAATTGGTACAATTCCTTAAGGTCGAGATTGGGTATGTTTCCTCTAAAGCAGGAATGATTTTTAAGGCTTGTACACAAACTTTTTTTGTAGCAAAGACAATTTTCAACTCAAGAAAGACAAGTACCTGTACAACAACATTCACAAGGAGTAAGTAATTATCTACATACAATATAAAAGGAACATATGACTGTGTTTTCTTTGTCATTCATTTGACCATAATAGAATGATTTAATGAATATTATTTTGCCGTCAGCGATCCTTTGTTTTCTTCCAATACTTGGGAAACCCCATTTAACACCGTGAAAACTTAAATTAGGCGCAAATGGTAGAAAACCTTTCAAACTGTACACTGAACTATAAAACAGTTGGCAAACAAACCAAAATGTCCACAGTTCAAGCAGTACTAACAAGGTTTCTCGACATAAAACCTCTGTAAAATGCACTTTCTGATTGTTGTACGGGATTCGCGCTGCAGCTGCCCCACCAATTTCGACAATAGGTGCAACAGGACATCCTCTACGAAGCGCTTAAATTTGGATGACAAGGTTTTGTGGGGTCCTGGCCCCAATCGGCAACCAATTCATTTTTAACGTGGGTTCTAGGGATATTAGAGATCAAGAATAGTGGGTAACTAGAGCTGTCCTAAATGTTTAGGGCGCTGTGGGGCCGTAACTGGAAATACAAAATGTTGGCATGGGTACTCCAAAGATCAAGCATCGCACATTTGCAACTACGGTCAAATGAATCAGTGTTACATTGTAAAACACCCTTCCCCTGATTAGTTTTTGTTTAATTCATTAGTTATGAATGTAGCCAGCAAACTTTAATGCGGCAACATTTGGACATAAGACCTAAGAAAAGGGCACTTTCCAATAATTGTACGGGATTCGCACAGCAGCTACCCCACCAAATTCGACTGCAGCACATCTAATAAAAGAACAAAAATTAAAGTAGGTGCAACAAACCTTGGTGCCACCCAAGGTACTAAAATGAGTGTGGCTAACACTAGATAACCAAAAAAGTCGGATTTTGTACCTAGTTGATTAGGGGCAGTCATACTTATTTAGGGGTGTGGGGCCAAACCCCCACCGGCCAAATATTATTTCTGAAGTGTAATAAACTGTTATTGTCTTATTTGCAGCATATATCACGCTCCTCTGGCCTCAATGTACCGGGGCAGATGGACTCTGCAACACAGCCTGTACGTCGTTCCCCATCGCCTTTTGTGGTCAACTCCCTGGAATCCATCAACCGAATTATTGCAGATGTCAAAGCCTTAGAACCTTCAGTAGCTAATTTCATTGGTGAGTTCGGATGTTATTCTTCTCAATAGGTACTCTTATTTTTGTCTGTATTGTAAAAAATATTGCGCTTTCTAGTAGAGGCTGGGATCCTGGCTAGGAACCGGAAAGATTTTCGAAATGGCGTCACCAAGGCGCTCAAGGCGTATGGCACTTGATGATGATGATGATGAGTAGAGAACTTAGAGATTTTGTGTGTTATCCTTGTATATTTGGTTTCCATATCAAAATATTGAAAAAATTGATTACAATTCTGTAATTTTTTAAAATATTTATCAGGATACACAATTATTTTTGGAATACAAAACCTTTAAATTTGGTATCCCTGACGGCATACTAAATATATGTACATTCTTATTTCTATCTCAGTTCATTCATTTATAATGATTTTGTTGTTTTTAATTTGACGATGTAGATCCTAACGTTGCCTCTATTATAATCATGGATATTAAATTTTATATATAATTATGTCTATAAAGTAACGCAACACGAATTATTAATATTTTTTCATTATTGGTCCTTATGTCCATAATGACACAGTCAACATGCATACTTACCTTCACATGCTACAAAAATGGTTCATGCCCAGATTTCCAGAACAAAATAGGACGCCACCTCATTATGCTTTGATTGTGCGTCAGACTCAATGACACATTCCCTGGTACCTGGATTGAGCGACGTGGGCCAATTGAATAGTCAGCTCGGTGGTCGCCAGGCCTAACCCCCTGCGATTTCTTCCTATGGGAGGGGGTCCTAAAGGACAGAGTTTATGATGCCCATCCTCGGACTATCAATCAACTGAAGAGTGAGATTACGGATGCCATTGGCGTAATTAGCAATGATCAATGCAGGAAAGTATGCCAATCTGTTCGTTTCAGAATACAAGCATACATTGACAAAGATGGTGGACATTTTGAAAATTATCGTACATAAGGACGGACCATTAGTTTTGTTATTGTTATGTCCTACTTATAAACGTTATTGTTATTCTATTATTTACAGAGAAATATTATTAATTCGTGTTGCGTTACTTTATAGACACCCCGTATACTAAATAAGTCTGTCTGATATTAATATTTTTTCTATGGTTCAACAATAACATAGTAATCATGATCTTGATATAATTATTTCATTTTATGATTGCAGGTAGTCATCAGGAATACCTGATCCTGGAGGACACATTGGAGAAGAAGATACTCAGACTGGACGGAGTGGAATCCGATGGTGATGAAGAGGTTCGCCTCGCTCGCAAGGCCGCTGTGCGTGCGATTCAGGCTCTTCTGCAGCAGCTAGAGACCAAGAGCAAGCAGGCCAAACCTGTACCCGGTGCGAGTAACAGTAATGACCCGACTGGTGACCCCCCTCCTCAGGAACAGAAAAAGAAAATGACCACCAATAATGTCACTGAGAAGTTCGGTACTGACATAGCTTGTTGACCATGGTTACTAGAGTAGATTAAATAAATGACAGAGTTTAAGGATACAATTTCTACAGCTCATCGTTTCCTAGGTAAAGTATAGACATAAAGAACTTTAATTTGATCACCAACTTTTTCTGGGAAAATATTGTGGACTTTAATTATTATACCTAGTTAGTATTGTTATCCTTACTCTCTGCATACTAATCCATACTTTCAGTTGTTTGGAGAAGCCCAGATTTGGTTGTCACAAATTTTAGCTTTTTTAGTGAATTTAAAAATGACATTTTATTATTATACAGAAGTTTTAAAGTATCTAACACACACACACCCGCATGTTGATAGTATCTGCACCTACAGTCCCGGGGGGGGGTGTTAAGATTTAGTAAGATTCGTCTGCTTAGAGTGGGAAAGTGATAGTTACAATAAAATCAGAACGCAGCTATTCTCATTCCTAAACCAAGGATATACTCGCTAAAATACAAACGTTTTTGATGTAAAATTGGTCAAGAAGTAATTTTGAAAATAAGCTGGCAGTTAGGTACCAGTAAGTAGGTGATCGAAACAAATGAAGACCGCGAGCGCTTTTTATCACTTCACAATTGGTAGGTAGACAGCTTGATTATATCCTGACGCTGTAATGTGTTACTTACTGGGAAGGCTTACTCGATCCAAATATAGTCCCATATTCAAATTGTCCTTAACTTAGATTTCACCGATCCTTTGATTGATTTCATAAGTATATCCCTGGTTAGATTTTATATTAGTAGGTATCTGATGTCCTTGGATATATTCAAAGGAGTATTTAGGGTTTGAAAGCAATTATTGTGTCAGTCTACGTGAGGAACAACACTCCGTTTTTGCGACACGAAGATGAACCCAATCCTACACCTATTAGATATAATTTCTCTGGTTTTGAAAAAGATTCAAGTTTGAATTAATAGTTAATCGACAATTCAAGTCAATTGCTGTCTACAGGAAAATTGATTTTTATTTTTATTCTGAGAATGACCGCCGAACAGTGTCTGTGCGGCTAAAATTTCAATGTTCTAGTCTTAATTAAAGTAAGATGTTGTGAAAATACTCATTTGTGTCTTTGCCTATTTATTTGTGGTTTTATTTTATTAACTATTTTGTTAATTTCCATAATAACTATTATGCTTCTTTGTACGTATATATTTTATTGTTTTGCTTTGTCTATCTTAATCCTTCTATTTCAGTCAAATGCGCTTTAGTTCCGTGCAAGGACGTGAGATAATGTGGCATCTCTGATCAAGAATTTTGTTTTTATCTAGCGTTGAGGTACTTATCCAGTAATTGGGTTGAAACCTTAACTAACACTCCTGTCGAGTTTGCTACACAATAAATTCTTCTGTTAATTATATTACCACCTCACGTTTTACCATTTTTGAGAGATATAAATAAATCTGTTATGTTGCAGAAATTACGCGATGCTCACATAGAATAATACAAAACAAAGAAAAGTCAAATTGTGCACGATACAATTTGTTGAGGTTATTTTAGCTCTTACCTGTTTACTGTCATTTGACAACAGCATAGCAATCTCTAAACCTCGCACAACAACGTTTATGCATGCCTTGTTTCTACAGATAATATTTAAAAGTGTGGTTGTATCTGTCTCTACTTAGTAACTGAGAAATGGTCTGGTCTTCAATTTTATTTGTCATCAGCTTCTTGGCTGAACGGCCCTTTCTAATGATGTGATCATATCATCATTGAAGTGTAAATGTATAATGAATAGAATACAATGATTTGAAAGAAGGTAAATTGCACATAAACTAGTTGTTTATATGTTTGTTGCTCATTCCTATGTCTGTTGTTGTAGTCACTTCTCCTTTTTTGCCTTTCTATATTCGCCTTATAATTGAAAACAATAGAATGCTTACGTCATACTTTATGTACACCTACCGTCCTCCATTTGCCTTATTAATCATTCCTGCCTTGCCTAATTACTCAGATTATCATTTAATCGATCATCGAAATGTTAATGATAATGGTTTAAGCGTCAAGCAACTGGGTGGTCATAGTCAACCTGCGACTTAATTTTATTACCTTTGTTTACGATGTTTCATTCTTTAAAATAAAGTGACATTAAACTGTGTTAGATACATAGTTTTTAGTTTTTCCTTTTTTACTGAGGTGGATCTTCGAAAGAGGTGAAGAAACGGATACAAGTTGGATGATAGGATGCATGATAAAGGATAACTGGTGTTCTATGTGGCAAAAATACTAGACAAGGTGAAAAGTAAAATGATAAGAGTGGTGAGCCTAGCAATGCTGTGTTGACTACAAAAAGCATTGAAGAAAAGATGCAGGTGGCAGAGATAAAAATGCTAAGGTGGTCTTTAGGACGGATGAGATTTGACAAAGTGAGATATGAAAAGGTGAGGTAGAGGATGACCATTAGAAAATTGAATGGAAAACTGAGCGAGGTGAGGCTCCGATGGTTAGGACATGTGGGTAGAAGAGTCAGAAAGATGGCGAAGAGGAGGCGTGGAAGACCCAAAAAATGAGCAGACTGTATCCGTGAAAATATGGAGCAGATGGGAGTCCGAGAGAATGATGCGATGGACCGCAAGAAGTGGAGGAAAATGATCCGCACCTGCGACACCTCCTAAATGTGGGAGAAAGCCAGAAGAAGTTTACTTTGGGGGGTCCATTGTACCCCATCTGTTCTGAAATTACTGGAGTTTTTTAAATACACCTAATGCTTTTATGGAAATTTCTGATGTATACAACAATTTATGTCCGCACAGCATTTTTTTAAAATTTTCAGTCTAATTGGCAATACTTATCTATCATAGATGTATTACATTGATCATTTATTGTTCGTCACTTTATTCTTGGACGTTTCTGTATTTTTGGAATTTTCTATTCTGGACTAAATAATTTTGTTTTGGTGCCTACTTCAAGCATAAATTAATGTGGACGACAGCAGCCCATGTACATAATTTTAATTCCCTTGATCTCAGCTCAAAATTCTGTTTATATTGAACCCCGTAATAATTTGTGGACCAGTAAACGGAGGGTGGTGAAAAGCTTAGTAAACTAAGGGTTAAGGCAAAACGGAAAGACACCGATGTTACTACTAAGACAGTTATTATAATTTGTTTTTAATTATTGTCTGTAAAGCATGCATTATATTAAAATTTATATTTGGATTTTGTAGATATGTAGAAAATATACTGGAAAACTATAAATTTTATTTTATTGTGATCTGCACAGACGTTTTTGATACGACAAGCCTATAGAATAGATTGTTATGTTAGAATTGTATTATCTCTTGCATATTTTTCCTCTGAATCAGAAGCAAGTGTTTTTACTTTCAGTAATGCTTAAGTCTGCCCACCGATGCTATCGTTTTATTTTTTAATTACCAAACATGGTGCTTTTGTACATTAATCTTTAATTTGTTGGTTTTATTTGACATTTTCAGTTATTACTTGGAAATTTAGTTGTCATTCCTGACTGATGTGGTGAGCAGAATGCTACATGAAATAAGTCATTACATTATGCATCCAAGATTATGCCTTTGTTAAGTGCAGTACGGTGCCTGTGAGCTATAAAATGAGCTTAGAATGATTTTGGTTGGAGTCACTGTTCAGCTCATAGATATTAAAGTATACATATACATAGATATAAGTAGTCGGTAATCTGAACTCTGTGGGGCAAATAATGCAAGTCGAGAAATTAATAATAATAATAACTAAATGATGATGTGGCGTGTACAAGTAGAATATCTTTCCAGTGTAGAAATAAATCTACTCTTTTAATAGCATGGCAGCCTCGACTGAAACTTTTTAAATCCATATTTTAGATTGCTGATCTACTTATATATAGATACAGTTCTATGCCTAGATATATCTATATTATTTAATATCTCTGGTTCAGCTAATATGATTGATGTCCGTTTAAAATTGTAGTGTTTTGTTACCAGATATACAAGTAAAGTTACCAAGAGCGCGTGAGTTATTTACAAGAATCGTTCCTTTTCCATTTTTTCATGAATTCAATATTTTGAAGTATAATTTCAAGTGTTCCTTGCCAAAGCGTGAACATTAGTAAAATAAAATTTAAAATTGATTGATCCAAAAAAATTTCTTACCATTTGTTTTCTCAAATCTTTATTGAATAAATAAGAAATAATATACAGTGATACACTAATTTGCTAAAATTTAAATTGACAGCAGATGTTGAATTACTATTTTACACGTGTAATTTTGAATATAGCGTAGAAGCATACTATTGTCTACCTTTATTGATCTATGTCCAATCAATACACACCAATTACACACTCGGTCGTTATAAATGCAACATTTATACATGGTTCTTTGGTTTTCTTAACAGATGTTATTATTTCATCTACAAAAGTGGTCCAATATAATTTACTGTTATCAATCAATAAATGTTATGACCTCCTACATTTATTGGACAAAATAACGATGCTTACTGGTTTTAGATGTTCTCATATAGTGTGTGAGCATTTAAACAATTCAAATTTAACCCACGCCAATTTAAGGGAAAACGGTATAAATTGTGTTTGTTGCATTTATAACAACAGGGGGTCTATATACTTATGAATAAAAGGATGCGAGGATAAATATTTATAGATATATCGCTATGGCTAAGCTACTATATAAATGACTGACTAGATGTAAATTGGAATTATCTGACATTAATTTTGTAGATCAGATATCGTTAAGTCGATAACAGTATTTTTAAATCTAGATTGTTTTAATTTTAAGGTTAGTTTAGTTATCATTTTTAAGGAAGAAATGACTACAAATAGCTGGCATTTTATTTGTGATTTACAAATACATATCAAAGATATGATACAACAATATGTTTACTGAGAGTACTATCGATTGTTGCTAGATGAAGGACATCCGAAATTCTCAAAATGTTACTTATCTTATTTATACACAAACTTTCATTTTGTTCTATAGGTATATTTGGGTGGGTACACTTTCGTCAATTTTCATAATTGTTATGCTAGAGGTATTTTTAGAAGACATGCGATAGTTTTACTAATTAAAATGTTTATAATTTAGTAAAGAAAAGATGACTAAAGTATTATGTTAGTTAATTCTCAACCTAAATTATAATCACAATCTACAGAATTTTATAAAGCTATACAGGAATTCAATTGGATGCCAATTGGATTACCATTTTTGGTGACTAATAGTAAAAAGTGTAATACAGGGTGCGCCATAAGTAACGGAACCCAAAATAAGAAAACTATTTTCCATAAAATTAGCAGTACATAATGTATATGATACGCGTAGAAACACGGTAGT
>JAUYWI010058268.1:0-16410 GCA_034780595.1 Parotoplana pacifica | reverse complement strand
GGGCAGCCAACCGAGAAGGATGGAGAAAGTGGATGCCATAGAATTGAACCTGCCTAATAACTGATTCGGCAGAACACTAAATAGATAGATTCCAAAAGAACTCTTCGAACAATAAATACTCAATCCTCAAATACATTGGTTTCTACCCGTCTTATTCTTGGTCTTTTGGTTGTATTAACTGTAATTTTAGTGCCTGTATTTTTTGTAAGTTAGTATTCCCTTGTATTTTGGTTTTTAATTCTAATTCTGATATCTTCCGCCGTCAATCTTACATTTCTTGTTCATCATCCAACATTGTTTATCTCATCTCTTGTTCTATCTGTGGTCCGCTATATTGTAGATTCTTCTTTTGTTTTTCTTAAAGAAACTTTGATTTCTAAATTTAATCCTCCAAATTACCTCATCTTCCCAAACCTGCTCATTTTTCTGTACCTCAACATTCCTTAAATAACTTTTTAATTTGTGGTCTTCCATCATTTTACAATAAGCCTTTTGTTTCTTTCACCTGCTCTCATTTTTAAATCTAAACTTAACCGGATTTTTTGCCTTAAAACTTCAATTCATCCTCGTCTTAATATTCCTCTCTGTTCTACATCGAGTCTTCCTCTTATTATTCCTTTTCTTTGTTTGAAAACCTTCAACACCAATATATTTCCATCTTATCCAAACATTCTAACATTTCCTAACACTTTTTGATTTTGATCTTTTTAGCGAATATTATTTATTTTTCTTGTTTGTGTATCTATAATTTTCAACAAACATTAATTTATCTGTGATTTTTCTTGTTGTCTGTTAAATTTTAAAGTTTTATTTCTATTGTACAGCATTAATGGCACATCTTTTTGTACATAAATAGTTTTATTCACTGAAGAAACCGAAAATAGGCGAAATATATCTGGATTACTATTTTTACTTCTTTTCTGTATTAGTGCGTCCGAGACCTTTTTATTTTGCCACTTCATAACAGATTATAACGGTTGTAGTGACTGTCATGGAGTTGCTAATAAACAAAAACGGAAACAGTATTGTAGTAAAAGGGACAACAAAATTGTTATATTATTACAGTCCAGTGTCGGTGACGAACCATTTATCATATCATTCCAGTAGGATTGGTCTGAAGTCAGAAGGCGGGATTCGTGTCTCTTCAGATTGACTTCCATTTTTTATATTTGAAATAATATAAATAGGAGGATATATTTTGAGTTAAAAATAAACACTTACTTAAGAAAATTATCATTTGCGGTTGTTTTTCCATTCTTTTAATGATCTGTGGCAACGCAGTATTTCTTTTTTTAAACAATTGATGTCCACTGAGTTTGCAACATGGCCTCGAATCTAGTCACTAAGTGTAATTAGTTTGGTCATCTTTGTTTGAACAATAAATCATAAATTATAAAAATCAATTAAGGTAAGATACATTGCTTTCCAGCTTTGAACAGATAATTTGGCTATTTAAACTCAAAAGCAACAACTCAATTGAGTGCCAACTATCTTATACTACTTTTGCAGACAAGTAGTATGGAGTCCAGTAGAGCTATTTGGACATTGTTATTGTCTCATATAATATGAGTTCATTTAGTTTAGTAAGCACAATGTTTACAAAATAAATTGGGCCATAGTTTGTTGATACTATTTATTTTCCTTCAAACTTATTTCTATATTTTTACAACAAGTCGTACTGCTGAAAATAGAAATAGACAGATAGGAAGGATGTTTACCCAAAAGCTACAACAATGTGCAATATTTGGAAGCTAGATTGATGTTTGATATGGAAGATTTGAGTGAAATAATCTACGCACGAACAGAACAAGCATAGAGTAACAATACATAGAGAACAAGCATCAACATTGTTATTGTTGACAAACGACATTTGTTACAACTATTTGGACTATCTATTTTACGGGTAGAAAAAGTTGTTTTATGTAAAATTTGTATTCCTTTTTTTGTGGCTGCAAAGAAATGTTTGGACCTGCTTTGGATTTTAGATATTGCACCAGATAACTACATTGAACCAACATTTAAAATCTGGCAACCTCAATACCGTAGCGTTGTTTTGGTGATGGATGTTTCTGGCAGTATGGGAGTAAGTTGATTAAAATTTTAATAAAACCAAAATAAGTAAAAAAATATCCAAATCGAATTTATTTAATGTCATGAGACTACTAAAGACAACTTATTCACAAAAAACTTGTTCTGATAAGATAATTTAAAGTAAAAAAACTCATTTTAAAAACAACCAATTTTTAGTAACAATTTATTCAAAACTACTAAAATTGACCAATAGTAATAATCTGACTTATGGTTAAAACCTTAGAGTAGATATACCTACATAGAGTATCCACTCAAATATTTTGAATGTATGCACCGGTGATTTTACAACTACTGACTAATATTGATCAGCAGAATTCAAATCTATAAATATTTTCTCGCTAAAATGTTGTCTTGATATATTTTGCGACACCTAAGAAAAAGTAGTATGCAGAAATTAAAAGTATTTTTGGAATATATATAATAATATACATAATTATTTGAATTTTAAACCTTTGAAAAATAAATATTTCATATAAAACTCTTTAAAATTTGATATAAAAGAACACGATTAATTATTTTTTCAGTAAAAAAACAATTAATATAAAACTGAACACAAATTTGATAAAAAATTATGTTTACTAAATGCATAAACTAAATAACGAAACACATCATAAATCTATAATTTATACAATCAGAATCAAATGAAAGCAGAAGTTTATAAACAGATATCAATTACAAAATATATCTACATAATTATTATTAGAATTTGTAGCTTCTAAAAAATAAAGTATAGTTAAATAAAATGGTAACAAAAGAAACAAATTTACATAACTTTTTGAATTTTTGTAATTAAAATTATATACTACTTTTATACGACACTATACGCACATTTATAAAATAAACACGGAGTGGGTACTCTATGTATTGTTACTCTATGCCCAAAGCTACCATATCAAAGAGTATGATTTTGAATCTATGATCGGTTTGGATTCCAAATGTTGTCTATTTTTCTAGCAGTTTGGTTAAACGTACTATCTGTCAATTTCTATTATTCTAGAGTTACGACTTATTCCAAAATATTAAACATTACAGATAGGAAATAATTTAGAAGAAAAACACGTAGCAAAAATAATATATAGCTCAGTTAATTGTAAAAATTAAGACATAGATTAAGTCTCTAATATTGAATACAGAAGATTTAAAGTACAATTTTTAATTTTTAAAATTTTTATTTTCACTATTATGGGCATTTGTTACATTATTCGGGATCCATACCCACCATTTTCTGTTAACCAAACTGTAGATTTATGACTAAGAGTGTCGGTATCCGAACATAAGATCAGATCAAAATCTTGTGGTCTTCAATCCTAAATGGTTAATTATTTCACTAAGTGTCCATCATTTAAATTTAAATAAGAAAAGTAAAATAATCCACATATATTTATTTGTCCAACTAGTTTCGATCTACATTCATCATTCTCAAGGCTTAACAAAATATTACAAAAAGAAAGTGATTTGTTTACATCAATAATATATGTTCCAGGTAAACAACATAAATTAAATACATCGAAAATTAAAAAGCCTCAAAATATAATTGGAGGATTGTATACTTCTAAAGCGTTGAATATATAAACTTTCTTAACTTTTTAAAGAAAAGTCAGTAGAACTAGAGTCTATAATGCTAAAAATTATCAAAATATTGTTACAAGAAATACATTGTGAAAGGTGTTTACTATTAATGTGTTCTGCTCGTTGTCAACATATTTACAAAATTAACTGAATCAAAATGTATAATTTCTAGAGCATAGCTAATTTTTACCTCATGGATTAATTTTGATAAAGAAATTTATGCTTTGCATAATATATTTTCAAAAAATGTTTTATATAAGGTAGTAAAAACTTTTCTGTATCATCTAGGGTTAATTATTAGTTTATTCGTTTAATTTGTGATAGGTATAAAATAAAATTTAGAAATAATAAAAATAATAAATAGGTGGTTGGCTATCTGTGTATGGCATACCACATAACAAACTCTCTTGCCAGCTAATAGTTTAATGACTTCTGTGAATAAAATACGAGTCTTATTTCACCAGCACCAGTCAAGTACATCATTTTTTGTTCTCGTAGTTTTCAATGAAATCAATATATCTTACAAAACTGCATCAACCTACATGTCAGATTGAGATCAGTGTAGGTGTTTGATTCGGCTCAACTCTGGTCAAAATAATCAGCGTCAAGATCCAATAAACACTGCCTACGTACGTAGTGTGAAATTTTCAATCGGCAAATAAGGTTGGTATTTGAATTCAATTTTGTGTACATATAACCTATTTTGAAATTCGATATATTGTGAAATTTAAAAATATGTTATCTACCTACATGAATAAAAATAATACAACTAGAAGCTATTGACTTGACGGGATCAGGTTAGTTCATCATCATACTAGCGGCTACAAAATATTAATTTGTTGCCTAAACAGTATAGCGTTTTGAGCACGTTGACTGTTTCATTTCGTTTTCATATTATTGGCCATAAAAATCAAGTAAGGGCCGTTTGGTCACGTGGAAGTTGTCAATTTGACCCTGGATGCCGTATGAGGGTTGTTGATTTGACTTTAAAAGTCGCATGTCACCAATTTGGCCATAGAAGTCATATAGCGCAGTCAATTTAAACTTTATAATGAAAATATTTTGGTAAATCTACTTATAATTTGAGTATAATGTCTTTATTTGCTATATTTAAAATATCTACCTTCATTATTCCTAGAACCATTACAGATTAGGTAAATTCTCACAAATATTTTTGTATAAAAGTAAAAGTATTTATGATTACTTATAGGGTAAAATTGACTCGAAATTAGAAAGTAGTTATTACTACGAGTACCTACAGACAAAACCAAAAACAGCTCATATTTTACTAATACGAAACAAATATCTAAACATGTTGAGGAAGTGTAAAAGCGTTGAATAACCATAAATAAAAGTCAACATAGGTGGACTTGTTTATTATTGCAACATGTTTAAATATTTGACAAAATATCCTTATCAAGCAGATAAAATCAATTAAAATTAAACTTGGAGGTACAAATTTAAAAGGAATACAATTCATGAACTGTATTCCTTTTAAATTTGTACCGCCAAGTTCAATTTTAATTGAATATATCTGCTTGATAAGGATAATTTGTCAAATATCGAAACAGGTAGCAAAAAACAATTCAATTTATGTTGACATTTATTCAGCTATCTAAACACTTTGTGATGCAATTAGTTGATCAAACTGAAGATCTGCCCTACCAACCATGTGTGGAAAACAATTTCGTCTTTATAAATTCAGTTTTTCCACAACACTTGTAGATAGTAGTTCATCACTTACTCAATTAACATTTTATATCTAAAACAACTTGTTTGAACAGGTTGTTAATTTTAAAGATGAAATTCTTCATTATTCAAACAATCGATTGCTCTTAAAGAGTAGATATTATAGTACACTTACATCAATAGCAACCATTTAAGCAAACAATATCTACATACCCACCTGCGTTTACAAATATTGTACACCCACTATAAAGCTTTTTATACATAACATTATCAAACCATATTACACATAAGGGTGTTTCCATAAATAAAATAAGATTAGATTGCTAGTTTAGCGTTAAAAATCATATTACTCCATTAAAAAAATATGCTCAATACGAAATTGAACCGTTTAAAAGATAACAAAAAAAGAGAATATCTCAAGTTTTAATCGAAACACTTTCTATTAATTATAGTAAAAAGTCGATTTATTTGTGTCCTCAATAAACGATATATTATACATATCAATCCATTCGTCCTTTAACTAATGAACTAATGGGTGTTTCACAGTTGCGATTCAATTGCATCTTGGACAGTTATTCTATCGTCCTATCACTTTGTAAATAATTAGTAAATACAAGTCAGAGTTTAATATTACCATGTTTAGCAGTGGGTAATTAATCTTCAACTGTGAAACACCCCAAAATCTTCATAATAAATAAATAAAACTTTTCATGACCACTAAACGCGTGGAATCTCATATTTGGGACCACACTGACATTACTGAAAACGTTGCCTTTGAGCTATGATTTAAGGAAGTCCTAAAAATCCTAAAAATCAGTTTATCAGCATTCTGGTAAGGCGACCCAGTTAATTTAACCTGAACAAACATGGTCTCTGTTTTGTTTTCTATAATAAACAAATAATCTAAATGTGCAGTCTGCACTCTAGTTCCCTTTAGATGAAAATTTGTATGTTTTTGTTGTTGTTACCCATGTATTTATTTCATCGTTTTCAATTAAATTGACTTGTCCGAAAAATCTTTTGCATAATCATTCTCAAACAACAGAATAGGCAGACTGCTTTTACTATAACTACAAAAGTTATATTTTCCTAATAAAATTGTATAAACTCGAAACATCATGATTAGTTTCTGAAAGGTCACAAAAATTAATAAGTTATAATTTTAATCCATTAACAACCAATTTTCAACCAAATACATTTCTTTAATTCACACAACTGTCATTAATGGTCGTATACGTTCCTCACATTATCGATTTTTCTTTTGATATTTTGTAACAGAAAACGCAACAATACAATACCGACATAATTTCTATAAATTAAAATACTAATTAGGGTTCAGAGTTAGTAACAAATACATGTATTATATTGTATAAAATTAAAGATTTAAATTAATTAGATTAAACAAATATTATATAAACATTCAAAACTATTAAAAAGATTTAGTATTTAAAAAGTATATAATAAATACCTGCAATATAGTTAGGTACGAATCTACTTTAAATTTTTAACAATTATATTACAGACAAATTATCTACTAAAATGTATTTGGAAACCTATTTATAGGTCATCAATCTCTTCTAGAATCGATATTATAGATTGTACGAGTATACTATAAAGTCATTTAGAATAGTTAAATCGTTCCACGAATGCAATACCTATCTACAATTTGATTTTATTTATCACAGATCTATTTTGATAACATATTGGATTGCTTATTGTCACCCGCGGTACCTGCCTGCCTCCTCTCTAATCAAACAATGTGTTAGTTACCAAGGTAGATAACAAAATGATTTAAATAAAGACATAATTGTTTAATGTATCAAATTTTAATTCTAAAGTCAACTTTAATGAGATCCAAATAACAACATGCATAGCTAATCGATGTTTACTTAAATAACTTCATCAAGTAAGAGCAGTGTCAACTTCTACCTGACATGAAAATAATTAAACTACATACTACTATCGGTTTCTCAAAGTAATATATTGAACAATATGAGAATATTAATTTTTAAAAATAACGTCCGTATTTATCTCTTGCTTCGTTTTCTTTCAATCTATTCATCTAATATACTATTAAAATTAGGAAAAACTCACATTTACTATTGATTTAAATTGAAATAAATTGATATTTAAATATAATTTTATAATTTAGATATTTTTCCGCACAGGAACCAGTATAAGATCGGTTTGGGTGTCAGCGGTTTGTAGACTGAACCTATATCAACACATGGCCTGGCAAATACTTCACCAACTGCATTGAGCTATCCTGACTGAAACTGCTGGACAATGAAAGAACGGAGATGTTGTATTTCTATCAGTTGTGAGAAGACAAAACCATAGAATTTTTAATTGAAAGTAATATCTAGGTTCTTTTAAGTTACAGCGCTGATAGTGTGATTATTTCGAGTATTTCTATAATCAGGAAGCTTTTAAACGTATGCTGTCGTAGAGAAAGTTAATCTTTTGGGCTTTCTAAAAGGCACCACCTCTATATACGAGTACACACTAAATTTTCATTGATAGGTACATATGTATTTCAACACGGAATTTCGATACGTTTAATTTAATAATTTTAATCAGAATAAATACAATAAACACTAACTACTATCAACTTACTGGGGTCATGTTGACGCATTTTATCATTTAGTAGGAATCTCTAACATCTCGTTTTAAGTCCAAAGGTATCCCAAACTGTTTGCAAAACCTTAAGGAAATAAACGGATTCAGCCAGCGTTTCGTGAGCCAATGAGTCCAGTAGAATGTCTTCATCAATAATCGATAGATCCACATTCTCAGCCAATCAGAAAACCCTAAAGGATAGAGCTGTTCAGTGTGCGACCAATCACTGTTTGATGTGGCCAGAGCCCAACGTATCACAGGATTAACTTGTATCAGAGGACATAGTCTGGCGTTCAGAATAAAGTTAATTGATTGACAAAAGGCTTGTGACATAATGTCAAAGTTTTTGGGCGGTCTTCCTAGCGAAGGCATGACCAAACAGCGTTCCAGAGCAGCACATTTGTCTAATACAAGTGACACGTCCTCAGGAACACAGATATTGGATCGATTGTCAATGCCTAAAAGACAGCACGACAGTCTATAGAATAGAGCAATTTACTTTATGGAGCAAAGTTTATACATGAAAAGTTGTATTCTATCGTTTCTAAGCAGTAACATTAAAAAAATAAGATTTCCCAATTTCTAATTACTCAAGTTTCTACAAATAAACCAGTAATAATCCTTACTCATATGAAATAAACAACAATGATTTATTAAAACACAATAAGTCATTATATGCTTTTGTTAAGAAATGATATATGCCTGGTTTTTATTAAGTAGTACGACAATCAAATTCTATATAAAGTTTAAAACTATTGTACATACCTAGACAGTAGCCAATGACATGCCAAAGATGAACGATGGCTTCCATGTCATCCCTGGTAAGACGAAACCCCATTTGTGATGGATAAAGCAAAATAATTGCAAAGAATCCACTTTGGACTGCCGAATAATCGTACTGAGAAAAGAATGATCGGCCATGATAATCAACTAAAATATAAATGGATGCATGTACAGAAATGGATACAAGTGTATAGATCCATAGAAATGAATACAAATGTATTGATCTATAGAAATGTGTACAAGTGTATAGATCTGTAGAAATCAAGCAAATAGAATTTCAATTTCAGTTAATGTTAAAAACGAAAAGAGAAATACCAAACATAGGCGTTACTAAAATCTTATTCCCCAGCGGCATCTCTGGATTAAGAGTCCAGTGTCCAACCACACGACCTGCGCTCTGTACTAAAGATTAGGCGCTTAGAAACATTCTTACCCACAGCCAACTATTGGAGATAGTTTGTTATATTCGTTTTGGTACGGGAACCACAACTACTTATAGATGATCAGACAAATGCAAACATGGACAGATATTCACATGACTGAAAAGCAGAAGAAACACTAACATCTTATTCCCCAGAGTACATAGTCAGGCTAGAACCAAGCATCTCTGGACACTGGATTCTAACCTGACTATCTGCTCTGGGGAATAGGATGTTAGTAATGCTTTGGTTCTCTTCTGATATATTTCATAGGTTCTTGCAGAGCATATATTTGGTTTCTTCTGTCTGAACCAGACTTTCTGTTTTTCAGTCATGTGAATATTTTTGACAAGTTCTGTCCATGTTTGAATTTGTCTGATCATTCATAAATAGTTGTGCTTCCCTTACCAAAACAAATATAGCAAACTATTTCCAGTAGTTTTCTGTGAGTATAAGAATGTTTCTAAGCGCCTAATCTTTAGTACAGAGCGCTGGTCGTGTGGTTGAACACTGGACTCTCAATCTAACCTGACTATATACTCTGGGTAATAGGATGTTAGTAACTCCTATGTTTGATTTGGTATTTCCCTTCTGATTTATTTCATATACTACTTGCAGAGCATATATTTGGTTCAATGTTAAAAACGTTCACAATGTCACTGACATAAAACTCACATTCTTTTGATTGTCGAATTTCTAAAGACACTTTATGGTGAATGTTGTTGATCTGTTGAAGATCTTGGCTTACAGTGGTTGAATCACACAAATACCTACGACATATTCAAAGAAAGATCACCAATCAATCAATAAAAAGCCGACATTGCAAGTATATTGTGTACATAATAATTTTGATCAAGTAGAAAAAGTTAACCAAAAACGGAGCTATTGAAGACCACCATTCATTATATTAGTCAATCAATACAAGGGATGGAACTATAAATTAAATAATCAATAATATTGGAGGATTATTATAATTTAAAAAATGAATTATATACTATTATTAATAAATAATTTAGCAGAAAATTACTAATTTACTCACCAAATAAGAACATGCCTCAAAGTTGAAAGATATCGTCGCACAGATTTTTCAGGCGTGTTTGACTTGCCTGTAAATACCAAAGGCAATAGCAGCTGGTTTACTGAGAGACCCACAGTTAGTGACATCATTAAAGAAAGCAACAACTGGGTGAAATTCTCCAGGCAAAAGGTGCGTGCTCTATTCCATTTGGATCTGTCTAGCCATGGGATCGTTGCTATGTCAACAGGTTGGCTTGGAGGAGACCAATTATAAACAGCTCCCTCGAGCAATGATCTGTGCACAACTTCTAGATCTCGCATCACTAAACTTTTTGGGAGTATTCAGAAATAATAATAAGCTTATTTAGTTAAGCAAGTTAGAGGTGAATAGGTATGCATTTATATAATAAGTATGTGCTCAACAAGGAACCAGAAACAGCAGGGCTAAATAAATATGGAAAACAGACACCTATAGCTAGAAAACTAATTCTTTTACAAGTCAACTTAGTCAGTCCAATTATCGGAAAGAATATTCTCAACTATTATAGATAGATGTCAAATCAATCAAGTATTATAAAAAAGGGATTCAATTGACTTGTAGCTGTTGTATAATTTGTTAAGTTCTACAATAGTGAAAACTTAGCTTCTAATCGTCCCCCCAGGTTTATCACAGATTGTTAAAAATCAATGGTTTGCAGGAAATTTGGAATCAGAATGTATCCAAAATATTTGCGGAAATTTTGGTCAAAACCCAAATTTTATTGACTGAATTCATTCTCGAACGAATAAAATGTTCTAGAAACAATCCATTTCAAGTCCTTGAGTTCTCTATTTGTGATAGAATTCGTTCTTGAAATTATGATGGATCTGCCCCAGTATGGTGGCCCTACAACAACCAGATAAATTCGAGGCATCCACCAAATTTGAGCAGGATACGATGTTCCTTCTAAATTTTAAAGCTATTTAAGAAATTTTGGACAAAAAAAACTATGGAACTAACACAGCAAATTTGATATTTAACGTTTAGATCAGATGACGTCATTGGCCACTTCTCGATTTTTTAAAAAAGAATGTCGATGGATTAAATGTGTGAAATATAGACCATAAGAATATTAAACATTTTGGTTGTCGGTACAGCTATCTACCAAACAAAATCTTACTAACTGAATTTCAACTTTCAAAAATATCAAAATAAAAGCGTTAAAAAACAAGAAATAGATTGTCAAAACAAAACAAATTCTTTATGTACAATCAGTAAAATCAGTATTATTGTCTATTAAAAAAACAGTTAGCTCTTTGACTACATATATTTGTACAAACAAAAATAGTGAAACTGTCAGCTAGTACAATGGTTATACAGCAAAGGAGAACTATCTACATAGAGGCCGCAGGTCCTAACGGAACAAGATTCTTTTTAAATCATAGGGAAAGCAAAACAATATTGACATCTATTGCTGTCTAAATTTGAGATAAACATTTAAATCTATTCATTACATTGTGTAACTATGATTAGATCACTTTGGGCTGTAGAGCTAACAAATTGTCATAGAAATACTCATCATACAAACGGTAGAATAGAAAGGTTCGTAACAATGCAAATGATATTGTTTATAAAATTATTTCTGTTAATGTTTGTAAATATATTCACCAGCATAAGTATTATCCACAAATCTCATAAACTAATCATTGAAGTACCCACATCATATTGATGCCATATTGTGTTCTCCGTGTTTATAAAATAAAATACAAGTCACATTCATTTTACATTGCAATCGAACAATAAAACTAGTAAACAAAATATGAAAATCCCCCAAAAAATATACAGTTGTAGAGACAAATTTAAGTTATAAGAAACTGTAGCACTTTTGGTCGCATTTAGATCATGAAAGAGAATAATTCAGTTATCAATCAATAGAGCCTGATTCTGTTGCCACGTTTATTAAACTCTGAATCTTAATTGGCTAGACAACTCAGAATCGCACTTCTTTCTTCTTTGAAAAAGACAAATATGGCGGCTTGGCAAGTTAGATTGCTAATAGTGGCCATCTTGTTCACACATTCAGCAGCGAAATTGACATCCGGCCTGTCCTCACTGTTTGCAAGATCAATCCTACAATGAACAGAGAATATGATCAACCATAGAAATTTGAGACAATTCTGGTTTTTATTGGGCTGTGTATCACTCACTGTATAGATACATTGTAAGTTCACAAAATCCTAAACAAGCACGTCGTAGGTATTTCCAAATTTAAAAACTTATATATAAGGTCATATCGTTCATCTGCTATCAGGATTTTAACGATATCTTCAATTTCCCAAAATACAAGAAAATCGAACTGCGACAAGGAACACAAACTTTAAATGTTAAAACAATAAACGTTACATATTATTTTAAATAGAAGTATTAACCAAATTAATTTATCGTATAATCGAAATATGACTAACAGTTTACCAAATTCTCTTGAGGAGTTTTTGGTGTAAAAATGTTTAGGGTCCGACCCCCCCCCCTAAAGTCATATGATGGCCGTCTGAAAAAATGAGGTTGAGCCAAAATGTACATTTTGCAAAAAATCAATCCTGAAGCCAAATAACAAATTGATTAACATTTGGTATACAGGAAACCCTCGATTGTCCGCCAGGCATGGGGAAATGAAAAAATGGCGGATAATCGAGGGTTGGTCTGTAACGGTAGCAGAAGATCAGCCATCATTATCATTTTCATAAACGTGTTTTATTCATAAAGAAATAATCTTAATTTTAAACATGAATATTAGGTCCATACACATTTGTATTCTGATAAAACTTCAAGAGGTACACTTATAATATTAGGAAAATGATAAAAATTGAGCATAGATACCTATATAACATACTACAAGAGTTAGAATTAAATTGTTTGAAAAATGTTCAGCTAAAGATTGCTGGCTAAGAGACGGATTGCTTTTTGCATATTGGCATAGTTCGTGTTTCTCTGCGATTGTTAGTACAATACGTTCACGCGGCATGACTCTTCTATATACAAGCTATGTATAAGCACTAAGAGCCAAGGACTACTAAGAGCTTGCTAAGAGCTCAAATTTTTTAGCTTGTAGCATTGCAGTTTATTGACCGCTTCCTTGCTTCTCATTGGTCCTGCTTTGGCATACATACATACACAAACAGCTCCTGAGTTTGGCGGATAATCGAGGGTATTTTTTTACTGTGTAGGTATAATTTGTACCTGATTTGAACGTAAGTTTCATTATGGTGGAAAATTGGTTCCCGTCAAATATGACGGATAATCGAGGGTTTACTGCATATGTATACTAAAAACACACCATTTTTTAAAATAGTGATTTTGACCAATATTTCGATTTTTTGCCCCAAAAAATCAATAATATATAATTTTCAAAAAGTATTTGTGTTAAGTGCCTAGTAGACCTACACACCAAATTTGAAGAAAATCGGACAAACTTTGAATTTTAGACCTCATTGCCCCCTAGTTCGACCTCTTACCAGTTTTTTCAAAACACAAATTCTGTCGATGAATCTCTCCAAGGTTGTACCAAATTTCAATCCAATCCAGCCACGGGAAGTATGAACTACTAGGGGTTGGACCCACCCACCTTATCTACCACGCACATAATTATGTAAAATAAGCTTATCGGTTAATAGAATAACTGCTTCAGAGGCGGTTTGCAACTGTCTCATTCAATTCCACCCAAAAAATAGCAATAAAAAAACTGTTAAACTTTGAAATAAAGTACATTATTTATACTTGTATCTAGCATATGTTGAGTAATAATAAATATTCAGCCAGGCATACTCGCAGTCTGAGCAATATAAAAGAAAGTAAAATTTGCTATAGTAGATAGTATAAGAGAGAAAATAGAAGATATTCAGAAAAAATATATTGAAAATTTATGTTTTATTAAAGGGCACTCACGCTGTCAAAGCAGGTCCTGGCCAATTAATGTGAACTGTTAAATTAAAAAAGATCTCTGACGCACTATATTTATGTAAATAAAAGTAAAAATAAAGGAACCAAATGTATTTCGGCTTATAACCTTTGTCAGAATAAACAACAAACAACGCCATTAACATAGAATAGATTTAAAAATTTCAATTCAACAGAAAAAGTAATAGATATAAACATAATTCGTTGAAAACTATAGATAATAAAATTAAACAATGTCCAAAAAGTAAAGAAAAATGGGAAGTAAAATATGATATGGTAATGAAAAAAGCCATAGGAAATGTTAGTATGGCAAAGAATGTCTTTTAAGAGAAGAAAGTTTGGTATAAGAAGGAAGGTTTCCAAATAGTAGAAAGATTAGAAGAAGAAGAAGTAATAATAAGAGGAAGATTCGGTGTAGAACAGAGAGGATAAATAGAAGTTTTAAGGCGAGAAATGAGAGAAGTTGAAACAAAAGGCTTATTGAAAAAAGATTGAAAACCACAAATTAAAAAGTTGTTTTTTAATGAATGTTGAGGTAAAGAACAATGAGGATCAGGTATGGGAAGATGAAGTAATGTG
Source organism: Parotoplana pacifica (assembly GCA_034780595.1). Lineage (NCBI taxonomy): Eukaryota > Metazoa > Platyhelminthes > Proseriata > Otoplanidae > Parotoplana > Parotoplana pacifica. The sequence continues at coordinate 1,710 of JAUYWI010058268.1, read as the reverse complement.
GAGAATAAATTAAGTTTAGAAATCAACGTTTCTTTAAGAGAACCAAAAGAAAAATCTACATAATAGCAGACCACAGATAGAACAAGAGATCAGATAAACAATGTTAGATGAAGAACAAGAAATGTAAAATTGAAACAACCTAAAGACTAAGAATTAGTAAGGTAGAAACCAATATATTTGAGGACTGAGTATTTAATTGTTCGAAGTGTTCTTTTGGAATAGCTACTATTAACTAGAATAGACGATACGAAACCAACAGCGAGATCGAAATAGATTTTTGAAAGAACGTTCAGCTGGTCCAAGAAATTTAGAGAAAACAACAGAAGAAAAAAGTATGTGTTGAGTGATAGGAATTACGATGTAATAAAGATCTGAATAAGTCGGTTTAAAATAAGGTTGGGTATCAAAATAACCAGTTTTTTTTATTATTACTCTTATCACATTAATTGGCCAGGGGCTGCTTTGACAGCGTGAGCGCCCTTTAATAAAGAACCAGGCTCTCCATTATCTTCTATTCTCTCTTTTCATATGCGAATATGTCCATTTTTACTGTCTTTTATGTTTTGATATGAAATATACGAAAATTTTATATTGCTTGGGCTGTGATTATGCCCTGGGCTATCATTTGCGAGTAATATAAATAAGTAGTATAGCTTTATCAAAGTATTACCTTTTTTATATTGCTCTTAACATATTATTTATAGTATATTAGAAGATGCATCGAACTCACACGCCATCCACCTCCATGGTCTGTCTGGCATCTTCCTCGTGCAGGAAGACCAGGTGCTCCAGCAGTCCCACATCCACCACATAGGGGAGCCACTGGGCACGGGCTGACAGCACCGGGACCCAGTTATCCGACACCCGGGCCAATAGTGCGGGCACCACCTCGGCGTCCAAGCCAGCCGCCTGGCACAGCACAAGACTGAACATGTTGGCCAGGGGGGAGCAGGAGGCGGGAGAGAGCCACTCGATCAGAAGCCTCACAGTCAGGTCGAACAGGGAGACGAAGTTAAACTCAAACAAGCGAATCTCGCGGGATGACGAGAAGAAGGATTTGTCCACTGAGGAAGTGATCTTGGCATCCGATGGCAGGCCCATTGATAGCAGAGAATCCAGAAAGTAGCGCGTACAAGATTTACGATCACAATTGCTCTGAACTAAAAGTATAAACGACAATATCACAAAACGGATGAATTGCCAATGTTACTTCCTTCCTGGGAAATACTAAACAGACAAATTCCTACTAAAACTACACAGTCATTAGTCCGTCATATTCGTAGATTTATTACAAAATAGCAAGCTGATTTATAATCATTGATGATCAATTATCTTCAGGTTTTTATTTGGCAAAACTTTAAAAAATTCATAACAAAATCTAAGAATACCACCAACTTTACCAAAAATGTACTTTATTTCCGTTTGAAATAACAAATCTCCTTTACATGTAGAGTTAGCCATAGCTCAGGCAGTAGAATCTATTTATCTCAATTATTTCTTCTTTAAAATATTTTACGCCAAAGATTTCTTTGCTGAAAATTATTTTGAAGTTTCATTGCTCATAGTGGCATTGGAGAATTAATTACCTTGGCCAATCCATCCGGCAAAAAAGTCTCTCTGGCGCCGCGGGTAGAGTCGCTTGCACGTCGACAAAATGGACTTCTGAGCCAGGCCCGTGGCCAGATGGAAGTCCAAGAGGAAAAAACGATC
>JAUYWI010058257.1:0-16413 GCA_034780595.1 Parotoplana pacifica | reverse complement strand
TTTGTTGTTGTGTTACATAACGCTTATAGGGGTGTTTCAGTTTGCGTTACAAAGCGTTACAGGGGGGTGGGGTGGTGATAAAAAATGCAAAAAATAGCGTTACGTAATACTTGAACAGCCCCACGGCTAGTGGGTGGTACGTAGTATCATTTTATAATATTTGCGTGATATTTTTGTAATAAATGTGCATCTTGCTTGGTTTTAGGTAGAAACAAGTCACTAAAAGAAAACACAAGAAATTCTGTTTGAATGTCAACTGTTTGCTAAATATCTTAAGAACACGTCCCGTGCCTACATTAATTTGAAAATTTTATGTCAGTAAACATTATTTATACAAATTTACCATTCTCTTCTTTTATTGATTTTATATCGGCCAATCAATACATGCCCATATCTATGATCTGCGTGGTTTAACTCTAAAAGGAGGGGTCCATTTGACTGACCAGTAATGAGGAATACAAGACTGAAACTTTTGGTACTTGTCTGAATCTTTATAGACTGTATCTAATGGGGGGACATGTTACTGCATAGCCACTGTAAGTCGGTGGCTAGTATTTTAAATTGAAATTACTGACATTAATTTGTTTGTAAAATAGTAAATACTGTAAAATGTTTAGTGTAAATCCAGAAAAATAAGCTTTAGTCAAATCATTAAACAACTCAGACAGATACAAAAATAATTCACACACAACCCACAAATTAAACGATTTACAATTTACAAAGCACAAATCTGGAAATTATTAAGTACAAATTTTTTATTTTAATTTTGTAAGGTAACAATTACTAGAGATCACTTCCAATAAACATTGTCTCTAGTAATTACTAGCTTGATATGGACTAGCATACGTTGGATTTACATTAAGAATGTTTGTCAATTTATTGCTATCACCAGAAAAATTCAAATTATAAAAATAAAATGATCACATTGAATAAATTCAACGCGGCTAAAGAGGGGTAGCCATCCCATACCCACTATGATTTTACTAGAGAACGATCAAACACATACACGTTTGACAAATTCGTCAAGAAATAATATTCAAAATTACAAAAATCTAAAACGGCTAGAAACAAATAACATTTCAAAAAGCTTGCATTTAATACATATTGCTATTGAGCCCAGCCAGACGATATCATAAAATAGTGATTTTATAAAGTCTTTAAAGCGGCATTCACAATTGCTGTTTTTAAAATACATACCTCTCTACACGTCTTCACACAGCACATAATTTGATCTTTTGACGACATCATGGGAGTGCAAAAAACGATATATTGCATTAGAGAAGTAGATATTATTTAAGCTATTCGGCCATTTTGGATTCCTGTTTGGTCACAAAATGCTCATAATTTTCAAACACTTCAGTGAATTACAAAGAAAATTGATTTTGGTTTCACAGAAAAAAATAGTAACAGATCTGAGAGGATTTAACATTAAATAAAAAAGTGAATGGCTGTTTAAACCATCCAAAAAGTAAATATGATTATTTTTACCAATTCAAACTTTGATCAACAAAGACAATATTAATTGATACAAATATAACTTAAAAATTCATTGTTTTATACCAATATTTGACCCTAACTTACATGATCACATGACTTCTAGTTATGGGATGGCTATCATGCACAATTTATTTCTATAGATTTCTTTTAGTATTAAAATAAAGCTAAAATATATTATCAACCTCTATGCATATGTAACCTGACAAACCACAGCAATTTCATTTAAATTGTGAACGACGTTTATTGTCTAAAATAACCACATAGAATTGTCATTGACTAGTAAAAACACTTACTCAGAGTTAATTTTTTAGAGTTGAGATTTTACCAAAAAAATAATGTAATTTCCAGTTTCTACATTTAAGCATAAATAAAGATACAAAGAATCTAAATACAAAGTTAATAATATTTATTTGCCAAACCGGTTTCGATTAACCTCAATCATTCTCTATGGCGATTTTTTAAAGAGTATTAGGTATACTATAAGCATTTAAATGCATTTAAAATTAACATATAAAATATAGTTGCATAGTTTAGGTACAAATCGTTCAAAGTCAGAATCAACAATTATGAGAAAAGTTTTAATGTATATTTGCAACTATCAGTACCCTTAATATTCAATTTATTCGTATAAAGCGCTTCAATAATCTTGATGTCAAAGTCGCTTCTACTAGTAGCCAACATTTTAAAGTAATTAAATTTATTTTGGAATGAATATGTTTCTTCATTCTTGTGATCATATGTCGTCTAGAGGTTTTCCAACATACTTTGGAATATTCCGAGTTTCAGGACAAGAAAAGGCATAAACAGACATAGACTTCAATTCAAAAAATATATATACTTAAATGAAAAAAAGAAGCAAACTTTTTAGTTTTGCAAATGTTTTTGTACATTTATAAAAAAATTGTCAGAAATATTACCAAAGTAGTCCAAAATAACAACATTTTTTAAATTAAGGCCTGCTATCAATAGATACACCAGAAAAAATCCTTTTTAAGAATGTTGACACAATTTTCAAAACACTATGCAGAATAGCCATTGTTAATAAACATTACAAAAGTAATCCAAAAGGATGAAATTATGTAGGCTCTGTGCAACAAACAATTAATTAGACCAAGGGCATATGGAGAATTTTTTTAAATCCAGTATGAGTGGGTTTTCTGTAAACCTGAAATGTTGGTTTGTTTGGTATCAGTGTTCCAAATTTTTAAATCTAAAAAGTGAATACAACCCTTTTTAGTTGTAAAAATTTGGACCACATTTCAGATTTTCAGAAAACCCACTCATACTGGACTTTTAAATATAATTAATTATTTGTTGCAGAGTCTATAATTTCATCCTCTTGGAATATTTTTGGTAATGAAATAAACAATCTCCAAATCATTTTTATTAACTATGACAATCCTTTAGTGTTTTGAAAATTGTGTCTACATTCTTAAAAAGGATTATTTTCTGATATATCTATTGGTAGCAGTTCTTATTTTAAAACTGTTATTGTTTTAGACTACCTTGGTAATATGTCTGACAGGTTTTCTATAAATGTTCAAAAACATTGAGTGTAATATCATTTTCAAAACTAGACAGCTTGCTTCTTTTTTCCACTTCAGTCTATAATTCCCTTTCTTGTCTTGAAGCTCAGGATATTCCAATATTTGGAAAAACCTCTACATAGATATATGATCACAAGAATAAAGAAATATTATTCCCAAACAAATTCTAGTATTTTTGAACATCTTCTCACTTACAATTCTAACCATAATAAATTTAATAACTTTAAAATGTTGGCTACGGAGAGAAGCGACTTTGACATCAAGATTATTGAAGCACTTTACATTAATAAATTTAAGCCCCAATTGAATATTAAGGGTACTGATAGTTGCAATTCTACATTAAAAAAAAAATTTTAATTGTTTATTCTGACAATTTGTACCTAATTGTGTAACTATATTGAAAACTTTTCTTTTAATGTATAGTTTAATTGGTTTGTTTTAAATGCATTCAGTATAATACTATTTAATAATCGCCATTGAGAATGATTAGGGTTAATCTAAATCGGTTTGGCAAATAATATTAACTTTATATTTAGATTCTTCGTATTTTATTATATAGTTAAAACCCAGTGCATATTGATACCAAAAGTCATTTATTTTAGTTCAACCATTTAAAAATGTTTACTCCTAAAAGGGTTTATCCGCCAAGAGTTAAGTTAATCCATTAACGCCATTAGCATCAACTATTAGTCTATCTATCTATTTCAAATTTGGAGGTGACAAGATCAGTCTTTGAAGGATACACGACTTTCAACTGGCCATCCTGTTCGAGCACTTTGACTTGTTCAACTGAAAGCGAGCCGTCCTCTGCGTTGGAGATATCGGCCTCGGCCAGCCAGAGTACCAACTGGTCCAGTAGAGACTTGCAAGTTGAGAAGCAGGAACCAGAGACCTCCAGCAGAATTTCTGTAGTTTGAGGCGTTAACTAAAAGAAGATCGTAGAATGTGGATGACAAAATACATGCTACCAGTGAATAAAATCATTGGTAAAAGACAAACAAAAGTTGATGTTACAATTAAATTATTTTTTAAAGAAAATATTAAAAATTGTATTGTTTTTTGGTGCGTCAGACTGTATTACCTACTATCTTTTTGGAAATCAGAATCCACAAAAGCATAGCACTATCAGAAGAATAATTTTTGCCTACTACAATATAAGCTGTTTGCTTCAATATAAGTATGTAGTTATAATTCCTTTATAACATATTTATGGCTACCAAAACAATTACATACCATAATTATATTAACCGTATCCATACCTGGGTATGTAAGACAGTCGGGTACCTGGAGTGGCTGATTCGCCACCCCCACCCCATGAAATTCTAACTTAGGATTGTACTATGGCGATGAAAATTGTCATATCATTAGAACAATATGTTCTACAGTTGATGTTACAATTAAAATATTTTTTAAAGAAAATGTTAAAAAGTTATAGCACGTTAACATTTTAGAGTACAACAAAAATACATTTTTGACTCCTAGTAACTTAATATCCTAATACACTGTTGTATTTACCATCGTTCAATAACATAGATGATTACAATTATTTACCAAATAATAATTATTTTATCCAATTAGTTGAATAAATTATAAAAATAGCAAAAAATCTAGTTCTAGGATAAATTCGATGAAAATGTTATATTCTAGTTTGTTTGCCTACATATCAAATCATAATATAAAACCAACTTTAGTCATATCACAGTTGGTAATTGGAGGAAACGAAACAACGGTCGACAATTTATCTTGAAGTACAGGGTAGACGGTTAGGTTGTCTAACAAATGAAGATATTCGTATACTCCGCTGATCTTGTTACGCTTCTTTCGTTTTGATTCTTCTTCAGCTTCTTTGAGAAGACGATTTAAAAGTGTTTGACCCGATTCGATTTTAGAAGAATTTAACATGGCAATCTGGAAACAAATCATATTAGTTACAAAATTGAGCATACTAAATTAAAATACACAATCAAAAATAATTATTTAAGAATACTTTTAATGAAACTGTTATTGAACAAGTACTACTTCACTCACAATCCAATAAATTTTTTTTAGATATGTTATAGTCTGGTCATAAAAAATATTATTTTGAAACCCTGAAATCATAGAGTAAAAAATTTACAGAGATTCGACTCTAGCTGGAGGTGTATACCGTTTTATACTTCTATGAATTGTCCCCAATAGAACATATTCATAATTACCATTATATAAATTGAACAATTTAGCAATAAAGCCTGCGCATTGGATATAAAGACATGTTTCGCTAATATTTAAACAAAATTAAATTTTAATTTATCAATCTGAATTTATTTGTGTAAATATGGTGCTACTTTGTAGAGGCTCAATTTAACAAATTATTATAAAAATCGTTGAATTTTATTTACAATAGAAAAGATACAGATCCAGCGAGAGTCAATATTCTGTATAAATGATTATTCTGTGCCTGAAATATACAAATTTGATGTGTTTAAAGTATATACATCTACAATTACATATTAATCCATTATATTATAATTTGGCTTTAATATTGATATCTTTTGCAAAAAGTACCTTTTTGTAAGTGACCTACGGGAGATCGGAGTCTACAATGTTTTACATCAAAAACTCCGCAAGAGAATTTGGAGAGGTGTCAAATTTCTTACAAATCGATCGAGTCATTTTCGAGTAATTTTGGAAACCTTAGGGGGTGCTCAACCCAACCAATTATCTACAGAATGTACGCAAATTAACGCAAAAATTTAGTTTGTAAAATCGTATGTTTAAAACTCTGTTTTTGTTATAAAAAAATTATTCTACAAAGTTTTTCTATAACCATACAAATGATAGTCATAGATTTAAAGTTTCAATAAAAAAAGTTTCAGTAAAAAAAATCATAGACTGTTCGAAGGGTTATTCAGATATTGGAAAATATACGAAATACAAAATGTCAAACTATCTGGCATGATGACATCATGGGCCACTGCCAATGATTTATTGAAATTTTCATGATTTAATACGGATGTGTGTATATCAAAAATCAGCCCATGTGGGATGTATGACTTCTTAGTGAATCATTCATTCTCAAAACTTCATTTGACAGATCCATAGAAAAAATTGAATAGTTCCAGAGGGAGTATTATTAAGCAAAATTAGGGACATTCGCTGAGTAAAATACTTAAATTCCATTCTTAGACCTAAAAAATATAAAATACTTTAACTGTCCTTTCCTTCTCTTCTGATGATGTTTTATACATAATTAGTTCCAGCATTGGGTTACTTATAGCGCTAGATATAAAAACATTTTATTCCTATACAGTTAACTGTAATAATATTCGATCAGTAATTTATTGATTTACTTGATACATGTTGACTATATGAACTTTTGACGTCCTAACGGACATTTTAGAAATTGTCCAGTTAACTAAAGGGCCAACCTCGGAGCAATTGCAATATGAAGTTCTTCAACTAATAGAAAACAATTTCATACATTAGTTTGGTAAAAACAGTACTTATTTCACTGTGTAAATATAAAAATAAAACAAAAACCACTATTTTTAAAAGGAAATAATTATACATAACATTGATACCGAGCTTTCGAACCTCTTGGTTCATAGTCATGGTAAAAAGTATATATAACAAACAAAGATAATAGCTAAGAAGGAACAGTTAGTAGTCTAAGCATTCACAATAGTATGTTATGCAATAAAAATGATTGTCGTGCTCAGTTAAACAAACAAACAAAACTATTAAAGTCAGAAATTAGACACATGAAAGCAATCCGGTTATTATTTCTGCTTTCTGTTGACAATCTCTACAAAGAATAGATAGCTACCAAAAGATTAATTAATAATCAGTAAGAAAACAACGAGAAGCAAAATTTACCTAACATTTAGAGAGTAGATAATATTGTTAGCTAGAGTGAATATTATTGCAGAAACCATTATTTAAATTCAGAGAGTTTTGATTACGTTTAATAAAAAGTAGATTCTAGAACCCGCCTAATTTTCAGATTACTACATTTATAAACCAAAGCAAAATCAATAGAATGACCATTGTTCATGGCATGAACAGCGAACTTTATCTTCTGCAACACGAGTGGAAAGGTCACTACCGGTTTCATCTATATGCGATTTATTACAGTTAGAACAATTAATTTTGTAAATACCACTAGAAACGTTAGACTTAGGAGTGTTAGACACAACTAAAGATTTAAGAGACGAATTAAACGACGGGCAAGTATTTAATTAGACTGAGAATTAAGCAAAGGAACAAAAAGTATATTGTCAAAATTAAATTTGGGTTTATGAATAACTGATAAAAATGAGTTTTCTTGACACGTAGCAATGCCTTATTAAGAATAAAGATTTTGAACTTTTAAAAATAAAATTAATTTCATTATCAATAAATTCTTTACTACAATGTAGTAAAACAAACACGAATAGCACGGAGAAAAGTCCTTTAGCGACACTAAGTTTAATATCAATAGAATGGAAAGAAAAGAAATGGAGGTAACTATTTGAGTGGGTGGGTTTACAAAAGACTTTAAATTTCAAAAGGGGGGGAATGATTTAACAATAAAGACATCTAAAAAAGAAATAGAGCTATTACTTTCCCATTCATGAGTAAACTTCAGTAAGGGAAATATAGAATTAAATAAACTAAGAAAAGTGTCAAGATTAAAAGAGTCATCAGCAATAGCTAAAACATCATCAACATACCTATCCCAAAAGAGGGGTTTGACACGTGAGAAATGGGGTATAATTTCGATTCGACATATTCAAGAAAGGGTTTGCTAAAATTGAAGAGAAGGATTGCCCATACTAAAACTGAAGACTTGTTCATAATATTGATTATTAAAACAGAAGAAACTATTAGAGGAAACAAGTTGAAGGGATTCAAGAAAACACTCAAAACCAACCGGGAGATCAACATTAAGCAGGGGGAGCTTACGAGCGAGAAAATCAAGAGTAGGTGGAAGAGGAATATTGGTAGAGACACAGCATCGCAGGAAATAAATTTATGGTGGGATTAAAAATTAAAACCATTTAATTTATCTAAAAGATCACTACTGTGTTTTAAGTGAGAATTGAAAAAAAGAACCTAGAGTGGGAGAGAGATGAGAGGCTAAACATTTAGATAACCGAAAAGCTGGAGAATTACGATAAGAGATTATCGGACGCAAGGGACAGTTAGATTTGTGAATTTTTGGCAACCCATAGACATAGGGTAAGGACGGAAGAAACGAGTTAAAGGATAAAATAAAAGATTTAGAATCAGGATATTTATCGGAAAAGAAGATTGCATTTTAGAAAGGGGATTGTAGAAGTGTCAGAAGGTAAGTAACCTATGCATTTTAGAAAATAATCACTTGAATTAAGAATAACAACTTTACCCCCTTTGTCAGCAGAAGAGATTTTTATAGATAACGTTTAGGCAACGATTAGGTAACTAAAATGAGATAAATCATCAAAAATGGAACCTAACCTAGAAAGTAAAAAACTCTCTGAATTCTTACTGTATAAAGTGGATATAAAAACAGGAAAACCACTTTTACTAGTGTAGGAAGAGAACAATTTAGTCCTAAAACCAAGGATTTCATGTTCAAATGGCTTGAGAATGTAGTCGGACAGATTGATCACGTTTTCCAGCATACTAAATTTGGACCATAGACTCTTCTTAAACAAATTTCTTCAAAATGTCGTTGAGCACTTTTGATTTTCTAAGCACATTCAAAACGTACAAAACCATAGAGGTACAAAGGTACATAGATAAAAAGGTATATTGCCTTGAAGGTTGCGACGGGCTTTTCTTACTTCGTAGAAGTGTTTTTATTGTAACCATTTAGCTTCAGAAATTGCTTGCGAAGAGCTACTTTAGCTATGTCCAGGAAAGGTGAAAAAGAGTCCGCACGGAAGACCCAAAACATGGAACGCGGAACAACTTTCATCAAAAGTTTTAAAGAAATTTTGACACGTTCTTTATGGATAAATGCTTTGTAGACACACTTCTCATAGATTCGAAACAAACTACACTTTTGCTTCTCGTTGTTTTCTTACTGACTATTAATTAATCTTTGGGTAGCGATCTATCCTTTGTAGAGATTGTCAACAGAATGAAGAAATAACAACTGGTTTGCTTTTCATGTGTCTGATTTCTGACTTTAATAGTTTTGTTTGTTTGTTTGTTTGTTTGTTTGTTTGTTTAACTGAACACGACAATCATTTTTATTGGATAACATACTATTGTGAATGCTTAGACTACCAACTGTTCCTTCTTAGCTATTATTTTTGTTTGTTATATTTACTTTTTACCATGACTATGAACCAAGAGGTTCGTTCGAAAGCTCGGTATTTCCTATTAAAATAGTGGTTTTTGATTTATTTTTAAATTTCATACATTATTTGCCTTCTTCATAAAAAACATTAGTTGTGAAAATTTGTATACTTTCACCTTTACTAACCAGATGTTACAACTTACTTCAATTTCTTCCCCTGGTTTGCTGGTGAATAAGAGAGGATAACGGATTTTCTTATTATCATGTGTAGCAATTGTGGCCTTTTTACGATTAGCACATTCGTTTCGGTGAAGTTGATCCTACATAAAATAAAAGACAAATATCAAAATGCTTTAAAAAATAAGTTACAGAAATATGTAAAATTATTATATTATACAAAAAACTGTTTTATGATAAAGAATATTTTAATAAAAGGTATACTCAGGATGGCTGCTAGTAAGAGCCCAAAACCTAGCATATTTCAAGCACATTTCCAAAATTCTCCAATACATGGTACAAAAACCATCCTTGGCCATTCTAGAGATAAAAACCGTACAAACATTAGAAAGATTTGACAATGTACACTAATTCAGTATATTCACTCTATAAAAATTAAACCAGAAAACATTTAAAAACTGTATTATATCATGCTATCAAACTTTCTAAATATTTGTTTTGAATAGTCTCTAATAACTGTTACAGTTCACAATTCTTCTCTTTCACTAAGAGTCGGAGAGCATTGGATATTCAACCAAGTGTATGCAATTGTTCTTTATTTTCTGCACATATTGATTTGTTGTCGGCAGAAGCCAGCAATGATATAACATCATTGATCAAGACACTGAATTCCGCCACCACTATTCAGATGATCCAAAATCAAACTATTCACCACTATTGTTCACTCGGCAGAGTTAGCACTCATAGCACAATAAAAGAACCATTTTAATTGCAATCGACAGCTTAAATTGAATGGCATAAAAGAAGGTATATCCTACTTATTATTGGTAATGCTGACCAATGAAAATTCCTGAGACATGTCATTTAAGGCAAGTTCATGGAGGTTTCTGACATATTTTTACTCTGGTGTTTCTGATCACAACCATCTGCACTCATATGCTTCTGTACATGTCTTTACCTAAATTATAAGGTACATAAATGTAAAACTTAACATAAGATTATTACATAATTATAATGGAATGTGATCTAATTTCTTTCAAACTACAAAACTTTATTTTTCTGTCAATTTTACCTTCACTAGGGCAGGATGCTACAAAAAATTGCGGCCTAATTTTTCCAGTACAATTTGTCAATTAATATTTTTCAGTACATAATTTTAGCCCATAATAAAATCCAAGTACAAGAAGTCTAAATATTTGAAATTAGTGATTTTACTTCTTTCTATGAGATGGTATGCCATTAACTTTTTTATGCAGAGTCAGCAATTTTCTTCACTTTATTGGCCATATATACATGGTTGTTTTTAGCGATTCTGAAACAATTTAACCTATTATTTAATCGGACAAATTTCACTTATTTTTTTCACCTCTCAATCGGCCGGCCACTCAAATAAAAAGAAACCGGCCACTTATGTCAGATAAAAAATAGAGTCGTGGAACACTGATTAATTACTGTTTCTATGAGCAAACATGAAAAAGAACAGTTTTTGAAATGCCAAAGTTGGGCCAATTTGGGTTGGGTGATCCAAATGAAAGACGTGAGAAACTGCTTGGCGTTTGCTTGATGAATGATCTTGTCATTGGCAACACTCTTTTTCAACACCACCCAAGACGCCTCTATACTTGGACCAGCCAGGGAGATAGATTTAGAAACCAAATCGACTACATCTTGGTGAAGAAATGGTGGTAATCATCTCTTGTAAATGTGACTGTAAAGCGCTGAGTGTGGCGGTAGTGATCATCAAATTGTCTAATTTCAAAATGTGCTTTTGTTTAAAATCAAAGAGAAAGAGTGCTCCACCAATTCGTTATGATGCTTCTAGTATTCCAGATCAGTTCATTGTAGAACTAGAAATAGGTTGCTTCTTTCCTGGAATTAGCAGAAGAACTGACACCAAATGAGTTTTGGGAGAAAATGAATGAGGAGGTTAACTCAGTAACAGAGAAACATATCCAAAAAGGAAGAGATAAAAAAACCATAATGGCTAACAACACACACCAGGAATATTGTAGAAAAAAGAAGAGACTAAAGTCAAGGAAAACCATGTAGAATGGAGACATCTGGACAAAGACTTCACTAGAATATAAAACCAAATTTATTGAATTGAAATGTATAGAAATGGAAAGTAATTGCAATGATTCCAAACGGATATTCCAATTAGTGAAAGAAGTCACTGGTAAATGGTCACCTCAGATGTCATCAATGATGCACATGGAAAAGCCTTCACAGAGTCTGATGATATCAAGGAAATATGGAAACAGTACTGTAAATCACTATATAAAAGAAAAGACCAAATCAGGATGCAATAAAACCAGACATTGTAAATCCAGAAACACCACCACTCAAAGAAAATATGCACTGAAAAGAATAAAAAATGGAAAATCACCGAAAATTGCTGCGCTGCCAATTAAAAGCAAAGGCTGAGGCTGGCATCGACCACATATGGCAATTGTGCAGACATATCTGATATAATAAAGAATGAACTAAGGACTGGAGCAAAGAGGTGTTGTACTTCTTCCGAAAAGGGGAAATATCAAAGAATGCTCTAATTACCGAACAATCAGTCTGATAGTCCATGCCAGCAAGATTGAGAAATATTTCTCAGATATAGCAGAGGAACAAGCAGGTGCACCAGAGAACACTTGGTCAATATTAGACAAATCATTGAATAATGTATGGAACACAATCTACCTCTCTACATGTGCTTCATTGATTATTCTAAAGCTTTCGAACAGTTGTGGAAGATCATATCGGACATGGGATTCCCTGATCATCTAATAAATTTCATCAACAAACTTTATCAAGAGTAAGAAACTGCTGTAAGAACAAACTATGGGCATAATGAAGCTGAACAATATTTGGAAGAGTGATGGAGTTAGGTTGAAGATGCGATTGCTCCGTGCCACAGCTTTTACAGTGGACATGTATGGATGTGAGTTCTGAGTGATGATGAATAATAATAAAAGAAGAGTAGATGCTTTTGAAATTGGTTTTACCGGACGGTTTTGAGGGTGTCTGGGACAGAAAGGAGAACCAACCACTGGTACTGAGATGATTCTTCGCAGGCAAATAGCTTTCTAGAAACTACGATACTTTGGGCATGTGATAAAGAGATTATTCAGGGATCAGTAGAAGGAAAGGGCGAAGAGTAAGGCCAGCAATAGCATGGAAGAAAGATATAAAAAAATGGACAGACAGAAGAGTTGCAGAAACATTTCAATCGTCCCTGGACAGAGGAATGGCGCACAATCATGGTGGTCACAGCAGCGCTTTTTTCGCGCCACCTGACAGAATGTGAGAGAGAGATTATGGACTATTATAAGGTGTTATATTATATTCATAAAGTACCTTATGCTAAACTTCGAAAATCACAAAAACATGCATAAAGATATTACCTGAAATTTAATAAATGCTTTCTTCGCGTCTCCTTTTCCAGCTATAACTTGATTCAAATTGATATTCTTTACAATACACCCCATTATAAAAGGTCTATAGTTCTTGTCCAATTCTCCCACTTTAATTACGTTTTCAGATTCTGTGACAGCTTTATGGTAAATGACACGGATAATTGGTAGCTGAGGGACTTCGTCATCGGCGTTTTCTAAAATCAAATATTTATGTATAGACCGGGAGCCGTTGGGGGCTGGGTTAATTATAAAATCGGGGAGAGAGTTGTGATGGTCTATCGTGTTCAAAAGTAAACTATTAAGAATGGTGCGTGTGGCGCCATCAACACGGTAAGAATACATTCAATATACATATTTTCACCATGCTAAAAATTATCGATTCATTTCAATTTTACACTACAACTGTAATAATTGAAACTACCACTTTTGATCATTTTAATTTTTATTTATAGTTCTATAAATTGGAGAAATTACGATAGCATCAAATAATCTTTCAGAAAATGTTATGAACTTTTTAGAGACATTTCTAATGTAAATTTGAAGTAAATCAAAACAAGTTTTGTCATCGATTTTACTTTGTAGCCTAAGAAAAACACAAAATGAATGTACATGTTTGGAGCACCACTTGTGCAACTTAAGACGTTTACTTTTGAACAACTTTAGCAGAGTACTACACGATAGACCCACCAGAACTTTGCACCCCTCGTCTCTCGGTCTAATAGAAATTATAAACATCTAAATTTAGTGAAAAGAAATATAAAAAATATTCTATTGCTGACAATATCCATCTTTAAAATTATGTAGTTTCTAACATGTCAACCACTAAATTTAATGTTTATTCTCTAAGAATGATTCTTTTAAAAATAATTTTGCTGATTCGGTATAACATTTGCAGCACAGTAGGGGCAATAAAATTATCCAAAATAGGCTAACAAATTAACCACAAAAATAGCATAGCGCTAACAAACCTAAAGCATCACCCTGAGTGATATTTTCACTTTGACTCGTTGAATTGCCTTTCTTTTTGCCAGCCTTGTCCTTGGCACCACCTTTGGGAGCTTGTTTACGTAAATATTCCAGAATAGCTCCAGGTTTGCCTTCGTCTGTCAACTTTCGTAAACGATTGTCCTTCAGTTTGTTAGCACGTAGGTTGATATCTTTAAGCTTGGAGCAAAGTGACATGTCAACTGGAATTTCCAGAAGAATATTGCCAGAAAGATTCAACTGACGTAGACAAATTAATGCACTCCATTTGATGCTAGAAATGGACTCAATCTGATTATCAGAGAAGTCCAACTGCAAAAGCTTGTCCAATTTTTCTACACCATCAGGTAATGCCTGCAATTTATTAAATGATAAAAACACCATGGATATGAAATTAAAGACATACATGCAAAAAATCACTGTTTTTTTATGTTATTAATGTATATTTATGTAATAGATAATACAAAATCTGGGTGCTACAAAAAATGCAAAATTAATTTTATAATTATTATGATAAAACCTGTTTTTTGGTAGATAAAATTTAAGCAAAAAGTACACCCATAAAGCAAAATCGTCACAAAGATAAATATTGTGTTGTAGCTAATATAGTCAATTTATTAGCAGATAAGTTACAGATGTTTGATGAATGCATTTACTAAAAGTCAAAGTTATAAAGTTATAAGTATATCAAAGCGAATAATTGGACAGATTTCAAAAGCAAAATTTATAAAAAAACGATTGAAGATAATATAGAAAAAATAGTTACTTGTGGGATTATTCTACTAACAATGATAAATCATTGCTATATGTTTCCTTATGATAAACCTAGAGCTTAGACATAGTATTATAATAATAGCGATTTTTATGGCAGTAATATCTAAATTCACTATAATAATGTTATATATCCTCATCTTTTTGGAAAGTTTTTATAATGCAAATTATAGCAACATTTCCATCGACATTATATATAAATTAATGACTGCAATATACTAATGTTAATAACAATATAGCACACAGCAGGATGGCAAGTTTACCTTTTTAAGTATTATACCTACCTAGGGGAACTAGCTACCCACCTTGTCTAAAATCTTTTTTATCATTATGGATTAAAAATGAGGCTAAAACCGGGGAGATTTAGAACCAAGTGAAAAATTTACTTAGTTAAATCAAAAGCTGTATTTTTGTGTATTAGATCGGATGTGGTCAACAAAAGAGTATGCCATCGTTTCCCATTTGCTGCCAAATGATCTGCAGCTATTAGACCTTGCCCTGTCTATTTTTTCAAATTTTGAATCTACATATTGTTGGTCTCCCTTCCATGGTTCCTTCTATTATTCATTTTTCCATTTTGCCTTTGTACAGTATTCCATCCATCTTTTCTTAATATCTTCACTATCCATTAATTTTTTTCTATTTTCATCATTTATAACACTTGATCTAGCAATCCAATTCCCAGTGATTTCCTTGAGGCTTTTGAAAGCTTACCATTTCAAAAAAACTTTCTCTCCAGAAACTTGTATGACAAATTTCAGCATGATCAGATAAGCCAAAATTAAAGAAACAGATGAAAGTAAGTACATTGAAAATACACTGAAAACATTGTCAAATAAAAATAATAATGTGCAAAACAGACATAATAACAACCAAACATACTACATACCTTGATTTTGTTCTTGGCTACAGAAAAATTGTGCAAGTTAGTTAATTTGCTGACAGTTGGGAGTTCTGACAAAAAATTAATATCCAAACTAAGTGAATAAAGCTGCAGCAAACCACTAAAGAAATCATCAGGAAGTACTGCTAACTGGTTATCTGAGGCATCTAAATATTTCAATTTAGTCAGACTACCCAATTCAGGAGGCAATGATGACAGTTTATTGCTGCGCAAACTAAGTTGAGTTAAATTAGTCAATTTAATAATATCTGGTGAAATAGATAAAAGACAAGTGCGAGAAACTTCTAAAAAATTTAACCTGATTAAATCAAACAAATGAGGATCCAGTTCATTGTTTGAATTTTCTATTCGTTTAGAAATCAATGGTCCAGATAAAACAATTTCATGTCGACCTTCAGACTTAGCAACTGACACTTCCTCCCATTCAGTCATCTAAAAATAATATACATACCATAAAATAATAAACAAACATGAAACTAACTTATTGAATTTATGTCTATGAAAATTATTAATAAATCTAATTACTACACAAAACTAACTTTGAAATTAAAATTTCTAAAAGTAATAAAATTGAACTAAGTTTACCAATTGTTAAAACAACTAAATAAAAGAATGCTGATAATTCTAGTGTCAAATTACACTACTGAGCAAAAAGAATTGGAATTTTATTAAATTTAAAAATGCATACATATGTAGTCTATTGGTACAATAGAAATTGAGCTAGCTAGGGTAGGGGCATACTATAGAAAATCAGTTGATTACTTTGTGTACCAACTTGAAAACATAGATTTTATAAATAGCACAGGCAGCAAACCGAGGATGGAGAAAGTGGATGCCATAGAATTAAACCTGCCTAATAACTAATTTTGTAGAACACTA
>JAUYWI010058246.1:0-16413 GCA_034780595.1 Parotoplana pacifica | reverse complement strand
ATATATGTTAAGCGCTTTAGAATTATAGTCATAAATAATAGGATACAATGGTTTTTTAGATTTTTGAGAATTTATAACATAGTTTTTAGTTATAGCATCCTTAATAAGAGAGATAGGATAGTTCGCTCGTTTTAATTTATAAAAAAGAAGATTTAACTGTTCTTTTAACATTGAAGGGTTAGATATAATCACATGTAGACGCTTAGCAAGCACATAAGGAATATTCCGAAGTATATGTCTAGGATGATTTGAGCGAAAAGAGAGAATGGAATCATTGTCCGTAGGTTTTCTATAAATATTGGTTTCTAGTTTGTTATCTTTATTGATGATAACTAAGACATCCAGGAAAGGAAGTTGGCATTTGTCATGGGAACAAGTAAATTGAATATTAGCATTGAGGTTATTTAGGATAGATGTAATGCTTTCAATAGATCCATATCTGTTGTTCCAGATTAAAAAACAATCATCGATGTATCGAAAGAAATTTGTTTTAATATAGTCACAGATAGTTGATCCAAAAAATTCTAAACATTTGTCATAAAAAGTGATTTCAAGATATGCTATAGTTAAAATTGCATATGTCGGAGCGACTTTCGTTCCCATAGCTACACCTGTTGTTTGCAAATAAACTTTGTCCTTATAAAAGAAAGTATTTTTCTCAAGTAGAATCTTTAAGTGGTGTCTAAAATGACTGGCAAACATTATGATCATGAATTAGAATCTCAAGATGCAGAATTCATATTCTTTGACGCCTTAGTATAGAATTTTAAGGACAACCTCTTTCTATATGTCTGAAGATAATTATTAGTTTAGATAAATCACCTCCGTATAGTTCTAAGAACAATTATTATTTTGGATGAACAACCTCCATATAGAATTTCAATAAGAACCTAGGTATATTTTCAAGGATGATTATTACATGATATACAGCCTCACTAAAGCAATGTTTAATTGAGGAACCATTATTTTACTAAATAATAAGAAATTTATCATATCTTCTATCAAACTATATGAAAAATATAGAAAATTACACAAATCAGATAATATAGTTTACATCATGGACAATTATATTTAGGCAGTGTGATTGCAATTTCTCAAACTGGCTGCTCATGATTTGTTTAGTATTTCTTTGTAGGGCTTGTTAAAGTAAATTATGCAGGTCATAAGTGATTTTAAAGTAGATAGCTGATCATTCCATATCTAATTTTAGGAATACAAACCTGACAAGAATGTTTGTATTGGTTAAATATGGTGGCTGTGGAAATCTTACATATTTTTTGCTTGAAGAAAATCATTGGTTTCTGCATAAATATGGGTACAAGCATTCTCATGATAAAAGACTGTAATTTCCCAGATAAAAGCTCTTCCAGTTTGTTTGATTTTGTAGGTATTGAAAGCAGTGAATACCTCTTCAATAAACAGCTGAATCAACAGTTTCATCAACTTCCAATATCTTAAAATAGGCACTTACGCTGTCAAAGCAGATTCTGGCCAATTTTATGTGTATAAGAGTAATAATAACGAATGATTATTTTACTAAATAATTAGATATGTATCTAATGTTCCATTAAACTATATGACAAATATAGGAAATTACACAAACCAGATAATATAGTTTACACCATCGTCAATTATATTTAGGCAGTGTGATTCAATTTCTCAAACTGGCTGCTCATGATTTGTTTAGTATTTCTTTGTTGGGCTTGTTAAAGTAAATTATGCCGGTAATCAGTGATTTTGAAGTGGATAGCTGATCATTCCATCTCCAATTTTGGGAATACAAACCTGACAAGAATGTTTGTATTTGGTGAATATGGTGGCTGTGGAAACCTTACACATGTTTTGCTTGAAGAAATTGATTGGTTTCTGCATAGGTATGGGGACAAGCATGCTCATGATAAAAGACTGCATTTTCTCAGATAAAAGTTCTTCCAGTTTGTTTGATTTTGTAGGTATTGAAAGCAGTGAATGCCTCTTCAATCAACAGTTTCACCAAATTTCAATGCCTTAAAATAACTAAGTCTTTCAAAATTGGATGTAATTAGAGCCATCATCTTTTTCTCTATTAGTGTTCTGCAGTCCATGAACCAACGCAATATCTTCAGGTGGATGAACTTCCAATAGGTTTACAGTAGAACCAATATGTATCTGTGCGTAACAGCGTTCTTTTTATAGTCTGTATTGCAAGCTTTCATAATTTCTTAGCAGTTATTTACCATGATTTGCTTATTGATATCAGACAGATTGTGGGGAACATAGTGGTCATTAAAAGACATTGTAGATTCCAAGTCATCAGTAAGGATATCCAAAATCATATGAGGACTTACATCTGACATAATTACTAAGTGCAATGATATGAGGATCATTTTCCAATCTTATAGTTTATTATGTTTGGTGCATGAATTGATTCCAAAGCCACTAAAACATTTAGAAAAACTGTTACACGAAGCAGAATCATTTCTTTGCAGAAATTAAAGAAACTGAAATTTGATTATATTTCAGTGGCTCTATTGCGTTTTAGTCATAAAGTAATGTTCTTTGAAAGAAAACAGCAGGGGCATAAGCATGTCCCTGTAAATGAGTAATAAAAATTGAAAATGTTTGTAAGAGAGTGGTGGGTTTGAAGAGAAACCTGTGTGCTTTGTTATTGAAATCTGAACTTGCGTTCGATGCCTAATTTAATAATTTTGTAGAGAAAAGTATATTGATCTTTTATCCCAAAATCCCACTCTATCAATATTCATTCTATAATCATCCTTTCATGGTTTTCCCTTCCTATTCTGCTCTAAAATCTTTAATTCCAATTCCACTCTCGTGTGATCTTCCATTTCAGACACTACAAGCCGACACACTAAGCCTTATCAATGAGCCTGCTGCGATTCCTAAACCTGCTGATAAACGATGCTATTTTTATTCTGGATGAAGGTCTCTCCAACGTGACACTAGTTAACGGACTGGAGGACGCTCGGCTGACCCAAGGAGGGCGATTCAGGGAGCAACAGGAAGAGTCCAACTTCAAACATGAGACCATGTTGGCAAAGTGAGTGCCCTTGTTACTGAATAACTTTTTTGTGAGGTTCTGTTTCTAAAATGTATATTCTGTTGGACTGATTTAATTGTAAGTAACAGTTCTAGCTACAAAATCCCGATCAATATCAGACTTATTTTTGATTTAAATATTAATTAGAAGTGTTGTTTTAAAAACATTACCATCATCCGATATGGGATTCGCTGATCATCTAATACATTTGATCAGCAAACTTTATCCAGAGCAAGAATCTGCTTTAAGAACAACCAATGGGCTTACATATCTAGAGAGAAGTAAGACAGGGCTATCACTTGCGAGTAATATGAATAATTTGTATATTTTTATCTAAGTATTCCTATGCTAAAGATATTATGAGGGAGGTCTTGAATGACTGTGATGGGGGTGTAAAGTTGGAGCGAAGAGGAGAAATAATCTACGGTATGCTGATTATAAGACACTGCTTGCTACAAACAAGTTGACTAAACAAGAAGACCACAGTCATGGTAATTGACAAACACAGACGAGACCACACATAATTCATTTTGGAAATAAAAAGATCGAAGAGATGCATTGTCAAAAACGAGGCTATTGTGATTGGTGTATATAATTGTATTAAGATAGTGTTCAATTGGTTATAATGTTTATGATTCTCTATGCTATCAGCTTTAGTTTTAGTTTTAATTTAGTCATACTTAATACATACTGCACCTACTTCTATTCTTCATTTCCACAAAGTTTTTGTTCTAACAACATTCAACATTAGTCCGTATGCAATTCCCATTGTACGATTTATTGTTATTATTATATGTCTACATATGTGCGTATCACAAAGTGTCCCACCTATGGCAGATGTCAGTAGTAGGAGTATTACCGATTTAACACAAAGGTCAACCCTCCCCAACCGGTTCAAACCCTACCCTACTTTTTTCCCATTTTCCAAAGAAAAAAATTTCAAGAATTTTAAACCCAACCCTACTTTTTTCCCAATTTCCAGAACTATTTTATATAATAAATGACACAAACGCCGTTTAGTTAACTAAGCAATAGTTTCTCTGGTTAAATTTTGCACACCATACTAGTGTGATTATAGAAGATGAACGCATGTCTATATTTAGCCTGAGTGAATCATTGAATGACTGATATTATTGGCCTAAATTATCAGACAATTATTCGAGAAATTAGTTGAAGAAAAACTAATAAAATATAGGAGATTTTAAAGAATCTTATTCTAATTATAATTTTATTTGTGTCATTTATTTTGGAAAATAGTGTATGTGTTTGCAATTGCATATATCTAATAAATATCTGTGTTTTTCATATACATTTTTTAAATTTTAAAACAAATTAAGAAATGCTCGAGCTCTTTCGAGTGTCCCGATTTGACATCAGTAGTAGGAGTATTACCGATTTAACACAAAGGTCAACCCACCCCAACCGGTTCACACCGGACCCCTTCAAATTTCCAAATAAAGAATTCAAGAAAAACCCTACCCTACTTTTCTCAATTTCCAAAGAAAAAAACTTTCAATTTTTTTCCCCAATTTCCACCATTTCAAAAAATTTTCATTTCTCATTTTCTCCCATTTCAAAAAAATTATTAACTTGTAAAAATTTCTCATTCCCCATTCCCTCAATTTTCTCAAATTTATTAAACTTGTAAAACGCCCTGCCCACTTTTCCCAAAAATTTCTCATTTCAAAAAATTTCCATAAAAAGGAGTAATACCTATACTTCCTAGGTAGCTTAGTTATGTGTCAACTTCTCTATATTCAAAGATTCCATTCTATAGAACTAATAATCTAAGCTGTTATCCAACAATTGGAACTCCAAAGCAGTGTGAAATCAACAGCTACCCACTTAACTACTCATATTATTATAGAATAAGTCACCGAATGTAACAAATTTCTCGTCTAACCACGGCTGCCAGGAAGTTGTAATCTGTGTCAAATCAATGAATCTTACATGTTTGGCTATAGCTGAGGTGTTGGTTGGTGCTTTATTTGGTGGTGCTGTACGTGACCATTTAGGTGGGTGTTCTTGATTCTCGTTCCATTGTTTGTTTAAAAACACAATGAAATAGTCGAACACTCTGTGGTTAGTTATTATAAATTAGTTGTTTAAAGATGAGCTCTCAATCTTCTTCATCTTCACAGGGAAATACTATTTCACATCTTTCTTCCTCCCAAGCACATGAAATGGACATCACAAATTGTTCTATTCCACATCTTTCTTCCTCCCAAGAACATGAAATGGACATCACAAATTGTTCTATTCCACATTTTTCTTCCTCCCAAGAACATGAAATGGACATCACAAATTGTTCTATTCCACATCTTTCTTCCTCCCAAGAACATGAAATGGACATCACCTCATATCAATTTCAAAATTGTTCCATTCCACATAATGACACAGTCAAAGAATTAAATGAATTCATTAATGAAATTATTGTAGATAAAACCAAAGAAGAGCAACATGATCTTATTCTTTGTTTTAATAAAATAAAAGATAATTTAAAGATCAATTTTAAACAGAAGAAAACAAAATCAGGAAACAAAGCAAAAGTTTTTGATTTTAAAGACCACCTTATACCTGAAAACCGACGTTATTCATGTGGATGGGAAGACGCGCCTCGTCCAAAAACATTTCAAGCTGGTGTTAAACAAATCAAACAATATAAACATTTTATCTCACAAGCTACCTCACAAACTTTATTTTACCATATTCAGATTGATTTTCTTCTATTCTTTATGAGGGACATGGAACTAGTCTTTTTATTAAAAAACTCCATAATGAAGGTATCACCTAAGATAGAACATGTAAGGTTTTTTTAAAATTTCATTTTTAACAATTGAAACATATTTTTTCATAATCTCTAACAAATAAAAATTTTTGTAATTCCATACCTGTGATAATCCATATTCCATTTTCATATTTATAATTTTTTGGAAATTGATTATTAACACTAGCAAAGATAACTTTGTAACACGGATATTCTTGCTTAAGTTTTCTTAATTTATTAAATATAGTTGCTTTTGCATCACAGTTAGTAGTATTAATATTGTTTTTTAATTCAACAATAATTTTTCTTTTATGATCTATAAAATCTATACCCCTTTTTTGTTTTTCATATCCAAACAACTTAAATATTATTTCCCATATAAATACAACCTATTAACCATATGAGAAACAAGTGTGAACACTTTGAAATTCAACATCTATAAATTGATTAAACCTTGAGCTTTGATTCATACAATTCTCATACTGTGGTTTTATCAACTCATTTATAATTTTTTTAAATTCGTTTTGGAATTCTGCGACTTCCATAGTTTTTTATAAAAAATTTTTAGAAAAAAAAACAATTCTTTTTCTAAAAAAGACAAGAGCTAGAAAAATTTTACAACAAAAAGCACAATAGCTAACATTTTTTTATAAAAAAACGGCAGAAAACTTATTCCAAAAAACACATGCCACGTTCAAACATGGTTCCCACGCTTCAGGGACAATTCAGGGAATTTGGTGACTCAGAAAAAACTCAGGGAATTTCAGAGAAAACAGAAATCCCAACATTTTATTATTGTTGCTTTACATTGGCATTTAAATTATTGTAACCAGTTAATATTATATAGCTTGTCCTTGATATGACGTTAAACTGTCAAATTTTAATAAAATATTTTATTACAATTCTTAACTTTTTATTTTGCTGAGCATGTTGTATTTCTAATAACTCATCCTGTGTTTGTTATCTTTTTTAATAGTTAAGTATTATTATATTATATTAATTGAATGTATTATGGTTCAGTGTCTTATATTTTCAGGGAATTATTATAAATACTATAATACTTCATATTAATATAATTTAAAAAAAGATAACAAATACAGGATGAGTTATTAGAAATACAACATGCTGAGCAAAATAAAAAGTTAAGAACGATCAAAACGAAGAAGAATCAACTGTAACATTTTTGTGTCTCAATCAATGTTGTGTACATTCATTCAACAGGTATTTTTCTTAACTTATGGAAAATAATCTAAACTCAGGGAAAACTCATGGAAAAAGTTTCTGGAAAAAGCGTGGGAACCATGTTCAAATAAAGAACAAAAATTACTTTAAAATATAAAACGATTGGTAGAAGCGAACAAACAATTGAAAGAACAACTGGAAAAAAATAAAATAGAACATCCAACAACATCAGAATATCACATTAAAACAGGTAATACCTATAATTATAATCTTCCAAGATTATTTGAGATTGAGGAGAAAGAAAATATCGCTGAACCAGAATTTCGTATAACAAGATTTTTTACTGATGGAGAAGCATGAATTTGATTATCCAACATCAGATATTCAAACACACATAAGTAAATTAGAGAGCTAAACTTTGATAAAAGAATGAAAGTAGAATTTATTCCATTATTAGATTTTGGATACCAGGTTCAGAAGATAGTTATGTTGATATATATTCATTTAAATCAGAGTGTTTTTACAATTAATTATTTAAATGACTTGGATGAAATTGAAGATAATTGTATGAATGATTTACAAGATAAAATAGAAGAATTTGAAGGAATGGTTAGTGGTTGAGTTTGTGAATCAATTTTAAAACATTTGTAAGAATAGTCGAAATTAAAGATATAACAGGAAATTCATATATTGAATTAAAATTTAAAAATAATTTTATTATAAACATACAGAACGAAGATAATTATTGTTTTTTATACTCACTAGCATGTTGGCTCAGATTTTTAAATGAAGAAAACTTTGAAAATGTTAGTAATAAATATAGAGTTAACAACTATACAGAATATATAAATAATAACATAGATGTAAATACAATTTTTAAAGATATAAGTTTTCCAATTATAATAAGTGATATATAAAAAATAGAAAAAGATTAAGAGAATTAAAAAATTTGAATATTGCAATAAATGTATTTACATCACAGATAGATAAACTTAATTTAACTGTTTTATATATTTCTAAACATAACACAAGTTGAAGCTGTAAAATATCTTGATTTATTACTAATATCAGATATAGAAACAGGAAATAATCACTATTGTTTAATTACAAAACTTTACTCTTTATCAAGAAATAAAATACCAGATAATCAAGTTTTTTTATGTAGAAACTGTTTAAATCCAAAAACCTCAATCCAAGCACTAAAAAACATCAGTTAATTTGTTACAAGAATAAAGGAGTTCAAGTTATAATGCCTAGCGATGATGAAACAAAAATTATTAACTATCATATTAAAAATAAGTTACCAATTGTTGTTTACGCAGATTTTGAATCTTATCATAAAAATGTTTCAGAACCAAGCACTCAAGAAAAAAAACAGAAATATTACACCAACAACTACCTATATCATTATGTTTATATTTAAAATGAGAACTTAAAAAAATCTGTTTACCATCGTTTTGATGGAGAACATTCACACATACAATTTATTGAGTTTTTGTATAAGATGTTATCTGATCATTATCCTTTATATAGGAAAAGTAATTTCAGGAAAGACAGAATCTTTAGTCCAGTTTTCTTTCACAACTTGTCTGGGTATGATTCTCATTTATTTATAATATAATTATGTGTGGCTAATTCAAATAGAGCTATAGAAAATAATTATAAAACTATAATAACTCTAAAAAAGAAATTAAGGAAAAAATATCTTTTCAAAAATTAACTGAAAAAACAAAAAAAAAACAAATTCTAAATGAAAATGATATTAATGAATATATTAAAAAGATTAAAGAATTAAAATTAAGAATTAAAATACCATATGTTTGTCAATCAACTTTAAAAATAATACCTAAATCAACTGATTGTTACATTTCTTTCAGTATAAAATCTTTTGATTTAGAACTAAGATTTTAGATTCTTTACGGTTCTTTTGTAATAGTTTAGATAATGTAGCAAAGGCATTAGATATTAATGAAAATTAAATTTAAAAAAAAGAATTCCCAATGAAGAACAGTTTAATTTATTACAAAAAAAGGAATTTATCCTTATGATTGGGTAGATGAAAATGGAAAGAAAAATTCAATCAAACATATTTACCAACAAAAGAAGAATTTTATTCTATTTTAAAACAAGATGTAATTTCAGATGAAGAATATAATCTTGCTGGAGATGTTTGGGATATATTTAATTGTGAAAAATGTGAAGATTATAATAATTTATATTTAATAACTGATGTTTTATTACTAGCAGATTGTTTTGAAAAATTTAGAAGATACTTCATTTATTACTTTAAAATATATCCATGTTTTTGTTATTCTTCTCCCGGCTTAACTTGGCAATGTGGATTAAAAGTTACGGATATAACATTAGATTTATTAACTGATTATGATATGCTATTATTGTGTCAATGGAATAAGATTCGGATGCTCTGTATTTTTAGGAAGTAGATATGTTAAAGCAATAATAAATATGTTAAAGATGATGATAATACAAAATAATCAAACTTCCTTTTATACCTAGATGCAAATAATTTATACGGATGGGCAATGAGTCAAAAGCTATCATTAAGCGATTTTAAATAGGAAAAAGATGAAAATTAGTATGATGATTTTAAGAAAAATAAACCAGAAGATGTAGGATGTATAATTGAATGTGATTTAGAATATCCCGATGAAGTTAAACTTAAATCTTATAGGTTTCCATTCTTACCACAAAAAAGAAAATTAAACAAAGATGAATTATCAGATTATCAAAAATCATACTTAGAAAAAAATAAAGAAACAATAGGAAATGAAAAAACATTAATGCTAGATTTAAATGATAAAGAAAGATATGTGATACACTTGAAAATTCAAACACGAGTTGAATGCAGAGATTATGACAGAAATTATATTTTTAAGATCTAAATGTTATTCTTATAGAATAAAGGATAAAGATTTTAGAAAATGCAAAGGAATTAGTAAAGTAACAAATAAATAATATTTAAAGTTTAGTGACTATAAAAGAGCATTATTTAATCAAGAAATTTTTGAAAAAGAGCAATATCAACTTAATCACCAAACATTCAATATTTATTTAAATAAAGGAAATAGAGAGCATTAAATTGTTTTGATGGTAAAAGTTTTTATGCTCAAATGGAGTAAATACTTTACCATATTGTTGTGATAAGAATATTCATTTAAAAATTAGCTTCGAAGAAGCGCGAACCTCTGGTTCTAATCTTCTTTAATAGCAAATTCAATAACATGATGTTCAAATCTATTTTTACTTGGTTTCATTCCTTTGTATTTTAATGAATAATTTATTAGTTGTTTAATTTCTTCTGGTTTTAAGTTTGAATAAATTTTTGGTAATGACAAAGTAGTTGAATCTTAAAAAGCAACAATTACAGCATTATCATTATTTTCAAATTTAACATTTTTAGCATACTTTATGTTATAAAATTCATTAGTGTTTAGATCCTGTAATTTAATAAATGTAAGATTTTTTGACTTGAGAAAAATGGATTATTTAGTTTATAAGTTAAACTATTTGTTCCCTCATAACTTCAAGTCCACTCACTCCAGTTTCTGACGATTCATTTACAAGATGATTAATCAAAGTTAGATCACTCTCTGATTCATACTTCTTATTTTTGGATGATCTCTTAGTTTTTGTTTTTTTCAATTCGGAATTGTTATCCATTTTTTGCTGTTTTTAGAGACATTTTTTAACCAAAAACAATAATCACTCTCTTCACTAAATTCAATTATATATTGATAAATTCCATTTCTATTTATTTTTTTTCCTTTGTACTGAATGGTGTAAGATGTTAAATTATTTAATTCTTCATCATCTAAATTTAAACTTTTATAATCTGTTTGTGTTAAAGCATTTCCATCTTCAAGTA
This sequence comes from Parotoplana pacifica, assembly GCA_034780595.1. NCBI lineage: Eukaryota > Metazoa > Platyhelminthes > Proseriata > Otoplanidae > Parotoplana > Parotoplana pacifica. Next base: position 5,538 of record JAUYWI010058246.1, on the reverse strand, counting down.
TAAGTGCTACTTCTTCACCAAATTTACGTATATTTTTAAATATCATCTATTTTATAATATTCATTTTTCTCTAGATCAGAATATGTTATGTGTTTAATAACATAATTGTTATGATCATTAAGTTTATTTGTAAATTCTTGAATAGGTGAGATAAGTTTAAGAGTTAACTGATTATCTTCAAAGTCATCTTCAGTACATTCTTTCATTCTTTTTGGTTTTTCTAATCTATTTCATTCATTTAAATCTTCTGTTTCTTTTTTTCTATCTCTTCTATTTTATTAACTCCTATATTTTTTCAAACCTATCCATTATTTCTACTCTCTTTTTTTCATACTCCTCATCAATTTTTGACTCTTTTTTAAACTGATCCATTTTTTACAAAAAAAATTAATTAAAGTAAAAATAGCTTCGAACTTTGTTCATAAGCTAAACAGATTTATAATTTGAATTAGCTTTCAAATTTTCCAATTCAGGTAAAACTTCTTGTGTATCTTTTAATTTTTCCATTTGTAAATTTCTTTTATTTTCATAATATTTATTTTTTACACTAAATAATCTTCATACTCATCTATTGAAATATCTCCATCTTCTAAAAATTTGATGTACATTAATCTTAATTCACTTATTGATTTCATTGCTATTGTTTCAAAATTTCTTCTTGAATTTGAATAAAAATCAGTTACTTTAGATATAATAGGTAAACAAAAAGCAATAGCACTTCCAACAACCGATAAGATCATTCCAATTTTTTCACTCACTACTCCATAAACACATATACCTACAACTGTAAATGAAATTCCAAATAATATATCTATTAATGTTAAAATATTTTTAATCCAACATAATCTTTTTTCCTGTCATTATGTTTTTTTAAAATCATGTTCTACATGTGTAATAAAATCAACGATATATTCTCTTCTAATTCTTGATCCATCATTTAAACTCATTTCTAAAAGTTCTGTATTTGAAGAAGCTCAAATTGCATTCCCTCGAAATTCGTTCAAACTTTTCCTTGAACGCATAGAACCACTATGAGAACGTATTTCAATTTCCGCGCTATATTATCTACCATTATTGAACTAAAAAAATGAGTGAAGTAATTAAAAAAAAGAAAAACAATTTAGAAAAGATTTAAAACAGTTGTATAATATGACTCTAAAATGACAAGAGATGAAGTATTTAAAAGAGTGTTGAATAAATCATCAAAAGATTTTAAATGTGAAATTGATAAATCTGTTATTTTGTTTAATAATGAAAAATTAGAATTAGGAAAAAAAAATCAAACATAACAAATCTGGTGAAAAGGAAACATTTCATTTTAGGGAAGAAGAACTAATTCATATCATTTGTGGATTCTATATTTTAAATTTTGGAAAATTCGAAAAAGTTAAACTTGTGGAAATTGGGAAAAGTAGGGTAGGGTTATTTTTGAAATTATTTTTTGGAAATTGGAAGGGGTCCGGTTGGGGAGGGTTGACCTTTGTGTTAAATAGGTAATACTCCTACTACTGAAGTCAAATCGGTATACTCAAAAGAGCTCGAGTATTTCTTAATGAAGTTAAATTAATTTGTTTTAAAATTTTAAAAATGTATATGAAAAACACAGATATTTATTAGATATATGCAATTGCAAATACATAAATTCATGAAGCAAATTGTTAAAGTATATGTTCCTAATGATAATACATAATCTTTAAGATGCCCCGCTTGTAGAAGCCCCGTCATTGCTATCACCAGGGACCTTTGACACGTACGAACCATGCTCTTCGTTGTACTTGCAAACTGCTGATTTATTGATGTGCAAGAGTTCTCTGGTGGCTTGAATTCAAACCAGTTGTTTCGACATTCAGTTTGAGGGCAAGCAATGAAGCGACTGTTTTCCTTTCCAACTGGCTTCGTTCCTCTGTGTCGATCTTCCACAGCATTGATAAACATCGCTCACTATTAGCATTACTGGCTGGTAGGAAGAGAAATGCCCAAAATTATACCTTTTACATATGTCGTAGAATTGCTGCCAGTATCATGGATTTTATGTAGGTCTTCAATAAAGCAATTTTCAATTGAGGAACCATTATTTTACTGAATAATAATAAATTTATCATATGACAAATATAGGAAATTTCAAATAATATAGTTTACACCTTGGGCAGTGTGATTCAATTTCTCGAACTGGCTGCTCATGATTTGTTTAGTATTTCTTTGTAGGGTTTGTTAAAGTAAACTATGCAGGTCATCAGTGATTTTGAAGTGAATAGCTGATCATTCCATATCCAATTTTGGGAATACAAACCTGACAAGAATGTTTGTATTGGGTGAATATGGTGGCTGTGGAAATCTTACACATTTTTTGATTGAAGAAATTGATTGGTTTCTGCATAGGTATGGGGACAACGATTATCATGATAAAAGACTGCAATTTCACAGATAAAAGCTCTTCCAGTTTGTTTGATTTTGTAGGTATTGAAAGCAGTGAATCCCTCTTCAATAAATTTATACAGCTGAATAAACAGTTTCGCCAACTTCCAATACCTTAAAATAACTAAGTCTGTCAAAATTAGATGTAATTAGAGCCATCATAATTTTATCCTTTAGCGTTCTCCAGTCTATGGACCAAAAAGTATATTCAAGTGGATGAACTTCAAATTAGTTTACAGTAGAACCAATATTTATCTGTGCGTAACAGCCTTCTTTTAATAGTCTGTATTGAAAGGTTTCAGAATTTCTTAGCAGTTCTTTGAAATAAAACAGCAGGGACACAAGTGTGTTGCCTTTAAATTAATTATAAAAATTGACAATCTTTGTAAGAGAGTGGTGGGTTTAAAGGAAATCCTGTATGCTTGCGTTCGATGCCTAATTTAATAATTTCGTAGAGAAAAGCATTTTGATCTTCCATACCAATATCCAACTCTATTAATTTTCATTCTATAATCATCTTTTCATGGATTTCCCTTCCTATCCTGCTCTAAAATCTTTAATTCCAATGCCACTCTTGTGTGATCGTCCATTTCAGACACTACAAGTCGACACACGAAGCCTTATCAATGAGCCGGAGCACCACTTCTGCTGCAAGTCCTAAACCTGCGGGTAAACGATGCTATTTTTTTTCTGGATGAAGGTCTCTCCCACCTGGCACTTGTTAAAGGACTGGAGGACGCTCAGCTGACCCAAGGAGGGCGATTCAGGGACCAACAGGAAGAGTCCAACTTCAGACATGAGACCATGTGAGATTTGGTTTCTAAAAAGGATACTCTGTTGGACTGATTTAATTGTCAGTAACAGTTCTAGCTACAAAATCCCGATCTACATCAGAATTAAGTATTAATTAGAAGTTGAAAAATAGTGTTCCGATATGGGATTCCCTGATCATCTAACATTATCATCTATATAATTATTATCTATGTTAATAAATCCATAGATATTTGTATAATGTATTATCTATGTCAATAAATCCATAGCTTTCTATATAATTTAATACTTGGGCACGAGTAGTTCCGGATATTCTCGGGTGGTGCTGGGAAGTCACCGTGGGATTTGTTTCCTTGGATGGAATTTTGGCACACCGCTTCTCTGGAGGTTGTTAACATTCTTTTAGAAATGAACACCTGCACCTTTCTAGGGACCGAAAGGGTCATTAGGTCCACACATGAGGCTCAAGCATGCCTGGTTCAAAAGTCAAGCATACACAGTTAAATTAACTTGATCAGCAAATTGTTCTAAATGAACAATCCTTTTTTCCTGTAAGGTCGCGCCCAACTTGGCCAGTCCCTGATGGGAGCCGCGCCCCGCAACCACGACCTGGCCCCGGACGGCTTCCTGCTGAATATCTACACCGTTCTGTGCCGCCTGGCCAAGCCTCTGACCACATACCAGAGCCCCGCCAAGCCGCTCAATATCCAGTCCCAGTTTGCCAGGGATACCAGACTCAATGTGTGCTGTATTCGAGGTTTGTGCTGTGAGCTGTATTCCAGGTTTGTGCTGTGTGCTGTATTCCAGGTTTGTGCTGTGTGCTGTATTCCAGGTATGTGCTCTGTGCTGTATACAGGTTTGTGCTCTGTGCTGTATTCCAGGTATGTGCTCTGTGCTGTGTGCTGTATTCCAGCTTTGTATCGCTGCCTTTTAATAAAAAACAGGCTTCCAATACAATATGTTTTTATCAAAGTATTCCTGTTTTTTTAATAAAACTCTTAAACCAGTGATACAAATCGAAATTTGTGAAAGAAAAAGTAGTCCATGTACTGAAAAGATGACAACGTCACACTTAACCACCTGAGTCCACCTTGAACCATAAACAATATTGATTTCCAAGCCATTTATATCGGAGAATTAACTGCAGAGAAAAACGTCTGTGGTTATTGATTTTATTTTATGCATCAATGCTAAAAGCTGCTCATGTTTAAATGACGTTTTTGTTTCCCAACATGGAAGTTAAGAGTGTTCTGTTTCACGGTTCAGTGAACAAGCACTCAAAATTGATCGCAAATGCCATTTGGACAACACGCGCGTTGTGTTAGTTGTCCGTTCCTGGGCCTACATTTCCTTGGCTGTGCTGTGTTCAGGTCTATCAAATGACACTCGTCTGGGCGTTGTGGAGGAGGCCGCGTCGTCCACCGAGGAGGGGGCCATGCACAGTCACTATTCGGGCCTCACCCAGCTCTTCTTCCTCCTGCACAAGGCCTTCCGTCTGAGCTATGGCGCCCTGAGAAAATCGCTGGTGGAAGTCAATAGGCAGGCGCATGACCTTCAGCAGGCCTGGCAGTCGATCGAGGACAGTGGCCAGGTCAATACACCCACAGGTGGAACCAGTCAATACACCCACAGGTAGTACAGATGGAGGTTTTTACATAGATTAATTTTCCCTGAAAAAATGAAATTTATGTGGCTCCTTTGACTAATTTTGACACCAAAAAGTTTTATGTGGCTCCTTTGCCTATTTTGACACCAAAAAATCATTTTATGTGACTACTTTGACTAATTTTAACACCAAAAATCATTTTATGTGGCTCCTTTGACTAATTTTGAACTCAAAACATCATTTTCTGTGGCTACTTTGGCTAATATTGACACCAAAAGGTGTGATTAGAAAAAACTTCGTTCTGGTCAAAGTTGATATAATCACCGAATTTGATTTTCGACAGCTGGGGCTCATTTTGATTGTTTGATCTGTTTGATTCTCACTCACTAGTCTAATGTGCCAAAAGATTGGGTTTCAAACTTATTAGTTGTGTGTCTTATTTGGCAAAATTTGTCGTCCTGAACAAAGAAAACATTATAAGATATGTACAACTTATTTATGCATTGTCAGATTTAAAATTGGGTATGATTTTTTTTATAAAGATAAACTGTAATAGGCTATTTATATTATAAATCTCTCTTTTAAATTGGCACAGAGAGTGATAAAAATCTGTCTATCTATAGTGGTTCTGCCGAATAAGTTATTGGGCAGGTTCAATTCTATGGCATCCACTTTCTCTATCCTTCTCGGTTTGCTGCCCGGTCCTTCAATTCTCTATAGGTGTTTGGTTTGAATTCTTCTAACAT